>CAXARO010000344.1:0-34135 GCA_963971305.1 Arcuatula senhousia | reverse complement strand
TGTTAGACTTTTAATACAAAAAGTCGTCAGTGTTTTTTTTTATTTAAGTGACAACCACAGATAAGAGGCAAGCTAGCCCTGTGTATGCAAGATGTATGTTAAATGTGATGTTATGCTTTGGATTTTTTTTTTATAAAATCGACATTTAATCGACAAACCAAAAAACAATTGCTTACTCTCGTTCTCGTTGGTTATAGTTGTTTGTGTGTTTACGTGTGTGATTCATCTCGCTGTTTGCGTTCGTGGTAACTGGTTTTGTATTTTTCCTTACAGTATTTTTACATTTGACTTCACCATGTGTACAAAATGTAACTCTTTGCTTCTTTCTTGATCTTTAACACATCTTAAACTATGAGAAGCATTAAATATATTGTATACTAACAATGGACAAGATTAAATTATCAATAATGAACTAATTCAAAGACCAATTTATATCTTGTTAGTAGATTCTTCTGGGCAAAAAGCATTCAAAATCATTAACTGTTGACATGACTAAGACACAGCTATGTTTTAAAGTCAGGTAAGCACACAGTCGTCCATACCTTTTGTTTTGGTGCAATGGTTTAGATGATTATTATTAAAGCAGAGAATACAAATACGTATAGTACAACAAAACATTCTTGCTTTGCACAATTATATGTATAAGGCCTGTTGCATAAAACGACATACTGTATTAACTTGAACGGTAAAGTGCAAGTACTTTAAACCATGTATGGTTTACTACTATTTGAACGTTTCCGTGAACGTTAGTAACCTGGAAAATTAATACATTTACAATAAGTAAAACGTTGATCGTTACCTCACCATTTCCTTTCATTCTGATAAATTACAAGGTAACAATTATATAAACTAAAATAAGTATAAGTAAAAATCTATATTAAAAATGATGTTCCAATGATCCCTTCGAACAAAACCAATATTTAATCACCGCAACAAACCTCACTTATACGGTATAGGACTCTGGGGAGATAATGTCTTCTTTGATTTTGTTTAAGGGGCACACCAGTGTGTACACATTGTGCTTGTTAAATATTATGGGAATGTTAACATAACCCACACACTCTGGGGTATCAATTCAGTTGCCACGAAAACCCTCTCAGATCTAGATCTCACTGGGAGAATGAATTGACCATGGAAATATTATCAGTTTTGTAACGGAGCTTTGATAATTATGTTTGGTTGCACTTACCATCAAATATCAATTACTTTTGAAGAACATCGTAGCTTCAAGCAACTAAATAACAGAGGTTTCTTCTTGTGTTATATCTTCATTGTACAAGAAACCGATGAAGTACAAATTTAGTACTGAATTTAGTTTATTTATACCGACAATTATAGACGTTGTCCTATTAACAAATTTAAAACAAACACAATATAAGAAGATCAAATTATTTCATGATGTTTAAAATTACAAAAAAAATGTACCTTTTCATATATCCATTGAAATAGTTCGTAGTTCTTTTGTGTAAAGACATTTGAAACCATTAACCATAGACAAGATTTAATCATAACTTCAATATAGAATGTTTAAAAGTAAGACAAAAACACGATTGGTCTAATTTTAATTTCATTGTGATATTTTCGAAGGAACATTGTAAAAACGACAAAAAAGGTAGAGTATAAATGTACAATCTTATTTTGCAAAATTATTGTTGCATATGCTCTTGCATGTAACGACACAATGTATAAACTTCAACTGCAAAGTGCAAGTATTTAAATACGTTCATTAAATTCGATCATCATATCGTCGTATTTCTGTGAATAACACGATAATCAGTTTAAAACTCAACTTAGTGCAGGTAAGATGATTTATGGACAAAGACAGATAGATACTGTGTGAGACATAGACTTACACTATTTAACTAAGAGCACATAATGTATGCTATTTTATTTTAAGTAACGAGCACATATTAAGACAAACTAGCCCAGTAAACGCATTGTATTTGGTAGATGTGGCGCTCTGCTATAAGAATCGTGACATAGTCAACCAAATCCACAGAAACGAATCGTTTGCTTTGGATAAACTCCAAAATCAGGTAAATTGACCATTGAAATATTGTAATTTGCCATGGAGCTTTGGGATTTTTATACAATTGCATGTGATATCAATTATCATTTTTTGCAAGATCATTGTATCTAAAAGTAAATAAAAAAGAAAAGTTTTTTTAACTTGTTCTTAATCTGCCCTGTAAAACACAACGAGTGATATAATTAACATAGATGAAATTTTGTATGATACCGTACATTTTGTTAGTATTTCTAGACAATTGTAGACGTACATGTGTAGGTTGTTCTACATTTTTCAAGTAATGTTGTGAATAACCCCCTTTTCAGTAGAAGACCAACTTTTTTAGTACAGAGTTTAAAATTATGAAAATGTACTGATTCATATATCAATTTCAATAGCTGTCAATAGGTTCTTCTGTGTAAATACCATTTGAAATCATTAACCGTATAAAAAATTCAAACACAACTATAACATAGAATGTGGTCAGTCAGACAAAACACGATCGGCCATATTTGAATTTTATTGTGATATGTTTTGAAGGATTATTATTAAAGCAGATTAATAGGTAAAGTATAAGTCGTATATATATAAACAATGTCGATGAACATATTAAGTGGTCTTGATCGGCTTCCGTACAACATTTCGATACGGCGATATCGAAATTAAAACGTTACAATTTCGATACGGCGATATCGAAATTAAAACGGAAGAGAAAAATATTGTAAAGTATAGTTTAAAACTCGTATGTTGCACAATTATATGTATATACAATGTTGTATATAACATCACAAAATATAATGGACTAGAGCCAAGAACCCCCATATTTGGCCCTGTTAATACTCAAATATCAAAATTGGTTTGTTTTACACCAAAATTTGTGTATGTATAGCTGGATGTCTGTGTTAAAAGAGAAAAGATTTGGTTATGGTGTATAAATGAATTTTCAAGTACCCTAACCCTTCAAAGATAGCCTAAATCAGTGATTTTTCACTTTTTGGCCAAAATGACTTGTTTTTCAGTCACAATTTTGTGATTTTCTATGTGGCGCCACCCCTTGCCCATCGATTTTTTTGTTGAAAAATGAAGAAATTAATGTATTTATAAAATTTAAGCAAAAATATTTATGGGGGAGGGGTGGCGCCCATGTCATTTTCACAAAAAAACAGGTGGAATATTGTGAAATTTAGCTGAAATTAGCATATTTTCAATTTTAGCGTCACTTTAGAACGTCATTTCAACGTCACAAGTACAGAAAGCTTTAAAATTAATTTTGTTTTGTAACAAGTTATCATTCTAGACTACTTGGCCACAAAAATCTCATCTAATAAATGAATTTGAAAAAAAAATGGCCCGATTTAGGGCCAAATATGAGGGTTCGTGGCTTTAGTCCTTTTGTATTGAATTTTGGTAATACACAACGACGTTCATGGACGACGTCCTAATAACAAATTTTCGGAAGAATATAAATTGACAAGAAGACCATATTATTTAGTGCTGAGTTTAAATTACAAAACAATCACTGATTCATATATCCCTTTAACAAGCTGTCAATAACTTCTTTTGTGTAAAGACAATTATAAATCATTTACCGTTCACAATATTTAAACACAACTTTACTATAGAATGTTTTTTTTTAAACTCTGAAAAAACACAATCGGCCATATTTGAATTTTATTCATATGACAAATTTTGAAGGATTATAATTTTAACAGAATAGAAACAAGGGGTAAAATATAAATAAAAAATCTTATTTAGCTCAGTATATTACATGTTATGTACACTGTTGTACGGAAGCTGATTAAGGCCATTTTCATTTCCATGTAACGATGTCAAAACTTAAGCAGGAGAAAATATTTGAATTGTATGGTGACATTTTTGACGGATAATTGTTTTAACAACCAAACAGGTAAACATGTGATATAAATGTACAATCTTATTTTACGCAATTATATTTGCATATGCTCTCATATAACGTCACAATGTATAAACTTAAACTCTTAAGTGCAAGTATTTTAAAACGTTCATTTCATTCAAACATAATATTGTTTTTTTTCCTGTGAATAACTAGGTTTTAATTCTCAAAACTCAGATTACTGTAGGTATAAGATGCTATATAAATACAGATATATACTGCGTGAAACATTGACATATATTATTTGACTACGACCACATAATGTTTGCTGTTTTGTCTAAAACCAGGAGCTTACTAAAAGGGTGACAATTGAGATATTACCTGTCTGTCCTGGAGCTTGGGAGTTTATATTCAGTTGCACGTAGCATAACTAATCGATTATTGTACAGGAATATTGTTGCTAAAAAACATACAAAGCGTTATAATTTGTATCTTGTTCTAAATCTGCCCTGTAATACACAAAGAGGAATCCGATTAATATCAATTCACTTATGTATGATACCGTACATTTCGTTAGTATGTAAGACAATTATTGACATATGATGTCTTTGATTCATTTAGCAATTTTGTAAAAACCACACATTCAAAAAAGACCAAATTCGTAAGTACTAAGTACAAATTACAAAAGAAATCACGATTCACATTCCCCTTTAAATATTTGTCAAAAGCTTATTTATAGGGAAATCATTTAAAAACCATCAGCCGCAGAAAATATTTAAATACAGCACGACATAAAGTAGAACGTGTAAAAAGTCATTACACAATCGGCCATATTTGAATTTTGTTTTGATTTTTATTTTAGAATAGTGGATAAGCAGTAAGTTATGTTAAAAAAGGGAAATAACTTTTTATGAGATTTCTTCTGTTACATATAAACACTATTTAAAACTAGATTAAACCATGCTTTATAGACGATCCATCCTTTTATATTGCAATCGTAGGGTGCAGAGTGCAAAATCACAACACGGTTAGGAAACACATCAGTGAAATTATCATCGCAGTGCATTAAAACTCTAGAATTATTCAAAACAATTAAAAACCAGTGCATTTTCACTTAAAGTTAACGTTTCACTTATCGCTGACATTAAATAAAACACATTTTAAAGTTTGCATTTTAGGTATTTTTTATAACCTCGTGATGAAGACAGGTCATGAATGATATGCTGTCTAGCCAAAAACCCAGAATAGTGTATAAGGCAGGACATATCGAAGTGGCAAAATGAATATTTCCGGGACCATATAAGTATTTGGACCTTTCACCTATGGTCATAAACCTATGATATACTACTATGGTCGGACGGTTCTCGAGTTGCGGACTCTTTGAGAATGAATTTGTATGGTTATGACGAGTCAGACCATACGTTACTTGTTTTGCAATATTGATTTATTTAAATTTCATAGCACTTACATATTGTTTAAAGCGAGAACAATTCAGATTTCATAAATTTTAAACATGACGCTGGTTGGTAGGCGTCAAAACTGAAACTGAAATCCTACCATTGTTCATCGGCTTGAATGACAGAGATTACATTAAGCTCATCAAAAATCTTCACTCTCTGTATTTGTGTAAAGTGCAAAATAGCCACTGATATACTGCCTTGTTAAAATAAAGGTAATAACAAAACGACCGACCTTGTATGATCAATTTCTTTGTCAAGAGAAAGTGACAAAAACGAATCAGTCATACCGGGGAACTGGTGGATCGCAATGGTCCTGACTTGGTACAGGCATTTTAAACGAAATGGTGGATTGAACCAGATCTTATGGCGCCAAATCTCCCTCTTCCATTGCGATCTTAGGATCCAGTAATGACCATAGAACACAACATATTTGTGAGACACAATAGGATTATTGAGGTGATCATCTCAGTACAGCAGACCAGTCAAACACTAATTAAAACAATTGACCAACATATCTTTTAACTCAATTTTGAATTTTTCTACTAGTGGCTGATAACGAAGAAAGATTTTTTAAGGGATCGTATGAGACGTATTTTCTTATAGCCTTGCTCCAAAAGTCAGTCAGAAGAAATCGATGTCTGATCAAAAAATATGTGAAATGTGTGCAAGCTCTGACATATCGAATAAGTTGTGAAATATAAACACCGTATGCAGGGGAAGTAGGTATATTGCTCTGTAGATTAGGAAAATTAATAATTTGAAAACTAAAATCGTCTCTTTTAACGTATTTTTTTGTACTGAGATGACCACCTTGGTCAAATTCCAGGTACAAATCCAAGAAAGACGTGACGCAATTTGATTCGGTGGTCTCTTTAATCTTCAATTCTGGGGGATCTTTTGAAGGAATCCAACTACCTAATGAAGTGTTATTGACAGAAAGGACGTCATCAAACTGAATCTTTATTACAAACTGGGTTGGCACCTTCAATGCGGCTTGTAATACCATGAAAAGGAGAAAAAAGGAAGAAAAACAAATTTCGATGCCTTGGATGTAAAAACAAAATAGTTATTTATTGAAATATATTTTATCCATACTAAGTTCATCAACATATCTCAACTCAGTTCATTTTACCTTTGCTACAAAGTGGGTAATTACAAACCCAAACTTTGTTCATACTTGGTTAACATACGCGGTTTGTAATAACTAAAAAAGCAAAAGTTAATAAAAAGTTCATTTTACGTTTGTTACTACGTGTATTTTGCTTTTGTTACAAAGTGGGTTATTACAATCACATGTTTTCTTGATGTCACAAATACATTCTGTGTCAAATATGACAGTGGAAATGTTTATTTTTATACATTAAGCAAATATCAGTATTACTGATAAGCCCGTCCATACGCTTACGGTCCGACCGTATGAGTATCTCCATATGGTCATGACCATAAGTGCATAATCCAAATATTCATTTGGTCCGGAGGAAATACACTACATGCCGGTGATGTAGGTGTGTTACTTTCCAAGGAAATACACTATATGCCGGTGATGTAGGTGTGTTACTTTCCAAGGAAATACATTATATGCCGGTGATGTAGGTGTGTTACTTTCCAAGGAAATACATTATATGCCGGTGATGTAGGTGTGTTACTTTCCAAGGAAATACACTATATGCCGGTGATGTAGGTGTGTTACTTTCCAAGGAAATACACCATATGACGGTGATGTAGGTGTGTTACTTTCCAAGGAAATACACTATATGCCGGTGATGTAGGTGTGTTACTTTCCAAGGAAATACACTATATGCCGGTGATGTAGGTGTGTTACTTTCCAAGGAAATACACCATATGACGGTGATGTAGGTGTGTTACTTTCCAAGGAAATACACTATATGCCGGTGATGTAGGTGTGTTACTTTCCAAGGAAATACACCATATGCCGGTGATGTAGGTGATTTACTTTCCGAGGAAATACACCATATGCCGGTGATGTAGGTGTGTTACTTTCCAAGGAAATACACTAAATGCCGGTGATGTAGGTGTGTTACTTTCCAAGGAAATACACCATATGCCGGTGATGTAGGTGTGTTACTTTCCAAGAAATATTAATTATTTTATTTTATATCGACTTTTTATAGTGAGATGAACACCTGAATCAAATTAGAGATGCATACCCAATGGTTGGGGCTTTAACTTACAGCTGAGTGATCACAGACCAGTACAATTCAGGTATTTTTTCTCACTCGATACAGTCAATTCTTTAAGTATCACACAATATTGTTGGCTTTAGGTATTTATCTGTTTTTCAGTTTGTTGCTGATTTCTTCCAAGTTTATTAATTAAACAAGTCAATGCAAGAAATTAAGCGAATTTTTGTAATTCCTTAAAGTTTTAAATCCTCTTTTGATCAAAATACAATCTTCTGCGTTTTGTTTGTGTATACAATTCGAATTCCCAACCTCATTATTATTTTTTTTATTCAATGTTCTATGAATCTTATCAATATGTTTCCATACAATGATTCGCCTATCAACGTATAGTCAGTGTGTTCTATAAATCTTCTTTAACTTGATTGATATACCATCACATACCATCATAAATTTGCTGTACAATATTTTATTAGGTTTCACGTGTTTTTCATCGCCATGGCGACAGCTGGTACGAGCAATTATGCCCTTGACCAACTTAATGAACTGTTACAGGATGAAATCCTTAACATCCTTCAGACATACTTCGAACTTAAGATAGTACATATCGAAGACGGGACATTGTTTTTCTTTTTACGTAACAGGCTCCATGAACTGTTTCATTTTTTTACAAAACAGCCATGTTGCAGCACTTCACCACCTTGTGCAGCAATTAAAATGGAAGGAACATTAAGGAAGGATCAATTCTTTCTGTTGTTTGAAACTGATTCATCAGTTCAACCTACACATGAAAAGAAGGAAAGGGGGAGGATAACTATGCATTGTATTTGCCCACTCTCACCAAACCGTTCTACAAAAATACTTGCATTAGATTTTACTCTTATCAACTGCCTTATAAAAACAAGTCGCCAGACACCACCTGCTGGAAACCCGCAATGGATTACAGAAATCATGGACGTAAGAAATTTTTTGAGTCATAAAGGAGATGCAACTACCGTTACAGGTCAGCAGATTGAAGAATGGTGGAAAAGACTTGAAGATGCTGCCATTAACATTGCTGGTACCGTGGGTGAAACTTATCAAGGAGGAGTTAAAAGAAGGATTGCTAGGATAAAGAAACGTCAATCTGAGCTGGAAGAAATGATGAAAGCACTAAAATCAAGACATGATGATTTGGAAAAGGTAAGGATAAAGTCAATAATTTGAGTGTCTCCTCGTTTTTAGCTATTGCCATCACTTGGCGTCCGTCGTCTGTCATCATCTTCGTCGTCTGTTAACAATTTTTCAAAAATATTCTCCTCTGAAACTACTGAACATAATTCAATGAAACTTAGTATGATCGACTGTTATGGTGTCCTGCAGAAAAGTTGTCTTTCGATTTTTGATTCGTTAAAAAATATGACTGCCGTTGCTAAAAATCTAAAAGATCGAAGTTGTCAGATGACCCCTTATAGAGGTTACAGCCCTAAAATAATGTTCGTTTCATGCGTTTGGCCTATGGAATGAAAACTAGAGCAGATAGCGAAAAGCTGTTGCTTGCTTAAATGTTCAGCTCATTTAGCTCCAAAAAAGTCTGCATAGGGTTGAAGTTGTCAGATAACCCATTATAGTGACTACGACCCCTAAAATAAGGTTCATGTGTTTGTCCTATAGAATAAAAAAAACTATAGCAGATAGAGAGAAGCTGGTTACAGCTCCTTAAAGGTGAAAAATAGTGTTTTGGTCTATAGAATGAAAACTATAATAGATAGTCCAGAAAAAAGCTGTTGCTTGCTTAAATGTTCAGCTAATTTAGCTCTACAAAAGTCTCTATAGGGTCGAAGTTTTCAGATGACCCCTTATAGGGGTTATGGCCCTTAAAATAACTTTTTTTCTTGTTTTTAGCATACCAAATGAAAACTATAGCAGATAGAGAAAAGCTGTTGCTTGCTTAATTGTTCGGTTCATTTAGCTCTACAACAGTCTCCATAGGGTTGAAGTTGTCAGATGACCCCTTATAGCGGCTACAGCCCCTTTAAGGTGAAAAAAGTGTTTTTGACCTTAGAATGAAAATTATAATAGATAGAGAACAGCTGTTGCTTGCTTAAATGTTCAGCTCATTTAGCTGTACAAAAGTCTTTATAGGGTGGACATCAAGACCAGGTGAGTGATTCAGGCTCCCGGGAGCCTCTTGTTTAGTATGTGCTGCTTATTTTGAGACATGATATAAACATTAAAAGATCTGTCACAGCGCATTTAAGGTAGAATATGACTGCATTCAGCCATAAAACTCATTCCGTCAACCAGATATGAAATATAACCCATCAAAATCAACAAGGTTGAAACAGTATACCCCCCTTTTCTTCAAAGCGGGGGTATAATTAAGTAATTTACGTGAAAGTTATAGATATTTGTTGTATATTGATATGGGCCGAAATATCTTATAGACGAAAGGGGCAAAATCCTGGGATGAAAATTTTGACTAAAAAGTCTAGGGCAAGTCAGGTTCACAGCTTCAAAATTTTTATCAAAAAACGATTCCCATATTATATTCTAACCATGCTAAAGGAATATCACCGTGCCTTGATCTGTTTCATATACATATTTGAAAAACAATGAGAATTTATTGTTCAAATTATTGAATCTGAGTCTACCTGTTTACAATTTATGCCAATAATATTATTTGTATACCAAACACACTGTTGGCACAGCAATTTTCTGTTAGAATGATATGTAATATGGCAATCGTTTTTAGATAAAAAAAAATGAAGCTGTGACCCCGGCTTGCCCCAGAACTTTTGCATCAAAACATTCGTCCCAGGATTTCGCCCCTTTCCTCCCTCAGATATTTCAGCCCATATCAATCTATATTGATTTTGATGGGTTATATTTCATATCTGGTTGACGAAATGAGTGTGATGACTGAATACAGTCATATCAGTATAACATATCTATAACTTTCACATACATGTATATTATTTAATTGATCGTGAGGAGCCATATTTCACATATTGTTCATGTTGTTGAGGGAAAGAGTTTTATGGCCGAATACAGTCATATTCTTTTTTAAATGCACTGTGGTGTAGTAATTGGTCTTTTCAAGCCAACACAATGCACAGACAATTTAGAAATCTACAACAGAAGGGAGAAAGCAGTCCACTTTGTAAGCAGGTTGTCGGAAGTGGGTTCCAGTACTAGTGGAAATTGAAATACACTAACTATTATCCATTGCTGAAATTATTAATTATCTTTATTGCATGTACTATTGAAGGTACTACATCTGAAATGTACTAAAACAAGTTGCAAATTTCTGTTTCCAAATATATATTTGTTGAAATAAAAACAAACATTTTTCAGCTTATTCCAAATGGCTTCATCGATCTTTAAGTTGTTTCATTTGTTTTTGTTTTTCTTGTAGAAAATGATAGATGCTCTCAGGAATCTTGGTGTACGAGTTGGTAAGTTGACTTTTAACATATTTGCATACAATTTTGATAAATTAAAGATTGCATGATACCTCTTACATTTGTACTAGGTAAAAAAATATAAAAAAATAGTTAAAGTATTATCTTCTGTGTCTGGTAACAAAGTGGTTTCTTATAGTACTTTTGAATCTAATTTTTCAAGAATTTGACAACTTAATTGTCTCGCCTGCGACTTTAGTCGCTGAAGGTGAGACATAGGATTTACTTTCCGGTGGCGGCAGCGACGGGGACGGCATTAACTTTTTTGTAAGACTGATGTGGAAAATGAATTACACATGTTCCAAGAAAAGTATAATAGCTAGGCATATGAAATTTAGGATACAGGCAGTTTGGGTTATGGTCTACGCAATTGTTACCAGGCCGTCTGACTCTGACCCCAAATTCATGGTTCAGTGACTGTGGACTTAGATATACGGGCCAAAATACCCCTTTGTAAGACTTTTGTGGAAAATGAATTAAGTAAAAAGTATAATTGTTAGGCATTTGATAGTTGGTATACAGACAGTTGGGGTTATGGTCTTCGCAACTGGCACCATGCCGTTTGACCTTGACCCCAATACCATGGTTCAGCAACTCTGTGAACTTTTTGGCCAAAATACCCCTTTGATGATCAACCTATGTCTGGGGTTAGACCTTAAATGAGTTCTGTGATGGTGCCGACAGGCGACACATACTTTAGTGTCAACTCTTGTTTAAGATATTGGGATTACAAATTTTGGTTTTTCAAATATGAATAAAAAAAAAATGCTCGTCCACGTAAACAGGGGAAATATTTTAGATATCCTGATTTGTATATTTCAGTAAAATCCTGAATCAATGAACATCGTTTCACATATCAGATCATTAAAGTATGCTAAACCAATGTGGTTATTTTATCTGATTGAAAGTACTTGTTTTAAATTGTAGGTGAAGTTCCGTTTCAAATAACAAAGACAGAGTTCTTAAAAGAAGAGCCACAAATTAGCTTGGTCGCACCAGTCCTCTCATCTAGCAATGGTAAAATACATGAATTATTATTTTAGGAAACACGAAAACTGTTAGGGTACTGCCACTTTGAAAATATGATTGTTGAGACTAAAAAATGAGACGTGGAGCTATAGAATAAAGAAAAGGAAAAGTACATGTATAGTAGCATAACCTAGACGTTTAAATATGCAAATATCGATGGAATAATTAATTATATAAGATATGAGAAACTCTGTGAAAAATATACATGACATTTTGTATTATATTCTATTTCAAATTCACCCGCCCTAAATATTAGAATTGAAAAATCCAGTTTCAGCTGTTAGCGAATCATTCGTCTTTCTTTTCAGATCCAAATAAGTGCACAGTAGTCTGGACCTTTTCAAATCCTGGTGACTGGGATGTCAAAAAGATGCAACAGAAGCTGGAACAAATGAATAGGCTAGGAGATTTCAATATTCAATTTGTTTATCGTGGATCATTGGTTATACATACCCAGGCAGATGCAGCTATCCTTTATGATGACAAAAGTCTTAAAGATTCAATCGAAGAATTCTTGTGCTTGTTTGTATTGTCACTCCAAATACAAGCACCAAGATCAGGAGAAATAGCGATCGCCATCTCCATATGGAGTCCCAGACGTAGGGACGGAAATAAAGGTAATTTTCTAAAGTTAAACCAAAAGTTTACTCGCAATATTGATATAAAGTCTCAAAACTGTGTTTTGTTTTGTGTTACTACTGGACACTTAAGGACTGCGATGGGAGAGGGAGGTTTTGTTTTAGCTAACAATTTCTATGAAATGCCTATATCAAATAAGGACCATCCAGGTCTTCAATTTTACTGGTATGTCTTCCATGTGTTGTCGTTTCTCTAAGACATTTGACATCAATTCTCCAGTTTCACTAGTACCATTATTTACTCAAGATTTGAAAAAAAAAACACTTCAAGCAAAAATCAGTAAAATACTGTAAACGTATTAATTTTCGCGGTTTCATGAAATGGGACATATTCGCAGCTATCAATTTTCGCGGTTTTTAAGTGCAGCTAAAAATTATTGGTACATGTATCATACTTATTTTAGTTTTTATTTAGAAGGTTTTCAAAGGCTGAAATCGTCCAAGCGGTAAAACATTGTCGTAATTAATTGTCAATCCAAGCTGTCAATTATTTACCTGTTGATAAAAACAATACTTGACCGATTAATATACGATATTGAGATGTGGAATAAGTGTACGCGACACAACAAACATAAACAAACAGCAATTCAAAAAATCACAACGAAAAACAGCAAGCAGTCTTCAACATGACCATAGGTCACTGCTTACCGTCTTGCATTGGCCCAAGACTTATTATACAATACAAAAGTATCAAAACCAATCCCTAAATCATCAACGAAAGACTCAATTCTTGACATAAAACAGTTAACATAGAATGACAAGGACAAACAAAGGCTTTGGCAAAGTTTCCTGGCTTAGGACAGACACATATAACATGTGGCGGGGTTAAACTAGTTTTTTGGATCCAACCTTCCCCCTATTGATAAGCTTGCACAAAGCTACATATAAAACACACTGTAAAACTCAATCGACAAAAGTTCAATTCAACAAGAGAGAACCTAAGACAAAATACTGTACGAAAACAACAAGACAAGGAGGAACTCTCTTGAGAACACTCGAAGTTACTGACAACTAGCTAAGAAACATTTATCGATTGATGTAAAAGAATCAAATACATCAGTTCTAAATCCGACACCCCACGTCAAAACAATGAATGATTAAGAGTTGTATCACCATACAGAACCGACATACTTGATCGCTGTGGTGCTTATAAATAATACAGTGGATACAAAGTGAAAATTTAACGTTTTAAAGTTACTATCAAGCTATCAATATTTCTGCCAAAACATACCAATTGCAAAGATTTTACTAAAACATTGAATTCGTATCCTTTTTTCAAAAGGTTTTTAAGCCAGTTTTTAATTTCCATAAGTTTGTTTTTGAATTTTTGTGCTTTATAAACTACATTGCTATAAAAGTCAGGATGAGATATTCCTTTAACAATCAGAAATCTACGTGTACAATCAAATTTTTCGATGAGATGTCCATATTTATGTGCAAATTTTGTAAAAGATTTGACTAATTTGTGGTAACGTTAACCTTGTTTTAGCAATTTTTCTGTAATAAAACGGTTTTTATCATTAAAATCAGACACATCACTGCAAATGCGAGCATACCTGACTAATTGTGAAATGTATACCCCGTAAGCTGGAGCTAATGGTACATCTCCTTCAAGAAACGGAAAATTAACTATTGGGAATGAAAAGTCATCCCGTTTATCATATACTTTAGTGTGCAATCTACCATTGATAATGCTTAAGTCCAAATCTAGAAATGGACATCTACTGTCGGTTGAGTTTGCTTTATTTAGGGTTAATTCTTTAGGATATATATCATTTATAAAATTTGAGAATGTGGGGTTGTTTAGAGCAAGTATGTCATCTAAGTACCTATATGTATTGTTAAAAGTTTCGATAAGGTGGTTTTTGTTTGGGTCTTTTTGTAGCTTGGCCATAAACTGTGATTCGTAACAATATAAAAACAGATCAGCTATGAGTGGAGCACAATTGGTTCCCATTGGAATACCAATGACTTGGCGATATATTTGTTTACCGAACCGGATGTAAATATTATCTAAAAGAAAGTTTAATGCAGTAATAACTTCTATGTCGGTCCAATTAACATAACCTTTGTGGGTTTCGTTACTAAAAAACGATTTACTAAATACTTGTGACACTTTAGAACAGATGTAGTCACTTTTAGATTTGTCAAAGCACCATTTAATTAAATATTCAAATTTCTTTTTGATAAGATTGTGAGGTAGATTAGTATATAAAGTGGAAAAGTCATAGCTGTCTACGGATTGAAAAGTATTTTCAAATGCCCGAAGTTTGTCTAAAACATCAAGAGAATTTTTAACACTCCAAAAATGATTTATTCCACTATTTTCGAAAATTTTATCACAGTATCGGATGATAAATTCTTTCATTGTAGTTAAAGCAAGAGACAAGACTTTAGAAATATTGGTTAAGGAACATTTACTTGATGCAGAAATAAAACGGGATTTATATGGGTTTTTGTGTAATTTAGGTATCCAGTACATAGTAGGTAATTTATTGTATGTAGTATTTAATTACCTGTTGAGTATCTGTGAAGTGTTTGTTCGATCCTTGTCTATTAAATGTTCTTTTTTTACCAAATAGTGCTCTCACCAAGTCGGTTGCCTGTTAATCCATTATGTAAACAATAAATCATGCTTAATTCATTATAAAATACCATTTTCATTTTATTCAACGCTAAAAAGACAACATCATACTTGTACCTGATTTCATGCAAACGTTAACATTTTTTGTATCAAAGATATTCGTGGGTACTAATTTTCGCGTTCTTTTGGCAACCGCGAAAATAGCGAAAATTAGTACCCCGCGAAAATTACTACGTTTTCAGTAAACTAAACAGTTACGGGGGTTGCGATAACAAATCGTTTCTAAGCATACAATACAGAAACTCCACAATAAAGGTAAAAACAAAATTACCGAACTTCAAAGATCAATCTCAATGTCCAAGAGAAAGACAAAACATGGACAATTCCTACAAGTGTTTGCAAATAAAAATGTCATTGAACTGCAGTATGTTCTCATATTTCAGAAGATGAATATTATGGAACAGTTAGTGGTCCAGTTAAAGAAGATAAACAGACCAGTTCGTTGTTGTCTCTTGAAGGTAATAGTTATGCATAGTTAAGGTTTCACATTTGAAAGGACCAGGGCTGATAAGGCCTGTTTTTGGCCTAAAAATATGGCTGAAAATTAAAAGTTCTAGTATTCTATATTCACTGTGTTATCTTCTTAGGCAAGGGTTAGGGACAAAATAAACAATGAAAATTATTTCAATCCATTTAATCTATATATAGAAAATGGCATTAAAAGTTGGAAGATTTTCAACATTTGGTCAAAATTAGGGTTTTTTACATTATTTTCATGCTTATTTTGTTTTCAATAGTAGTGTGTACAGCCATGTACCAAAACTTTTGGAAAATATTTTTCAGGACCAACTTAATTTGGTGCCACAAGGACTTTGTGGTACATGGGTGTTGCGGTCACTTCCCAGAGCGAAAATTATTAAAAATATGCTAAAAAACTGCCAATTTGGTCAATTTTGTGCAATTTGTTTATTTTTTACATCACGATGACGTCACAGTATGGTCAAAAATATTAAATTGTCTATGAAGCATTAAAGTACTGACATTTAACTAAGTCTTGTCACAAATTTTACTTGAATTCCAACAAAAAATATTTTTGGGCCAAAAATGGCCCTTATCAACCCTAGTCCTTTGTCATCAATATTAAGCATTCAATGTTTGAATCCCAGCCAATCTTCATAGTGAATATATAATGATCGAATACTTTGCATTAAATAAAATAAAGTCCTTCTTGAACATATAATTCATATAGTGGATGGAGTCCTATAAATATATGTGTTTTTTTGTTGATGTTCTAGTATGGTAAAAAACAATCTTACAAAATACAGCATTATATCAAATCGAAATGATGTTGAAATTAAGCATACTCAGGTCTTTTTTTCAGAAGATGAAAGTCATAGAAAACCTTTCACCAAATCAATTGAAGAAGAGACTCAGATTCAATCGGCTTTATCTTTCAAAGGTAATAATTTAAAGATAATCAGTTTGTCCCTTTTTAGCTCACCTGACCCAAAGGGTCATGTGAGCTATTGTCATCACTTGGCGTCCGTCGTCAGTCGTCTGTAAACTTTTTCAAACATTAACTTCTCTGACACCATAAGTCCAATTGCGACCAAACTTATTATTGTTGTTCATTAGCATTCGGTGCTTAGAACTGATGTGGGAATTTTTGATTTGTCGTAAAACATGGCCACAATGGCTAAAAATAGAACATAGGGGTAAAATGCAGTTTTTTGCAAATAACTCAAAAACGGCTACAGATATCAAAATTCTGGCAATTGTAAAAGTGATCAGCACCTCAAGATCTACCTACCCTGAAATTTTTAAGGAAATCCAACAACCCGTGTAGGAGTTATTGCCCTTTTTTGGATTTTTTTGCAAATTTTGCACCTGTTTAGCTCAATATCTTGAAAATGTATCAGATATTTGAGAAATTTAAATTGCATATTGTTAAGCACATCAAGATCTACAAAATATGTAATAGGGTCAACGTTGTAGGACCTTTCCTTTTAGGAGTTATTACCCTTAGAACGCCAAAATTGAGCATCTAAAAAGCATTTCCTCATTACATTGAAAAGGTTAACTACTCTGACACTTTCAGTCCAATTTAAACCAAATAGGTATTATTGTTTATTAGCATTAGGTGTATAGAACTGATGTGGAGATTTTTTATTGGCCGTAAAACATGGCAGCTGTCGCTAAAAATAGAACATTAGGTTAAACTGCATTTTGTTTTGCTAATAACTCAAAAACGGTGACAGATTTTTAGATTTTGATTGAGAACTAAAGTGATCAGCACTTTAAGATCCACCATATTGTCAGATGACCATGATGACCCCTTTATTAATTTTATGACCCTTTTAACGTCAAATGGATTTTGCCTTATAACCTTTACTTCAGACACATATGTCAGGTGAGCAATTCAGGCTCCTGGGAGCCTCTTGTATTGTATGAAGAGTTTGCGAACACAAATTTATCTAGGACGTAACATGTCTCATAAAAAATCTGAACATTTGTACAAATGTGTCATTTCTAATCGGCTATGAATTATGAATGACCACAAAATGTAACACACAGTCTTTTATGTGAGCAAAATCCATTCAACAGCAATAGGGGAGTTTTATTTTGCCAAAAGGGATAAATGATGTACCAAACCCACAGATTTGATTGTTACTATGTCACTTCGTTGCATAAAGGCAAAGGACAAAAGAAAAAAGGCTTGTTTCGAAATGGAATATAGTTAGTCAAATTTATTTTTCAGAGGAAGAATGTCTTAGAGGAACAGTCACAGAATCAATTGAAGAAGAAACCCAGACTGGATCAGCTTTACAAGTGGAAGGTAAAACTGTTTTGTTTTGTAACATTCTGTTCGCTCTGCGTCTACAGTTTGCAAATTTCAAATTGATTTGAATTTACACAGCACAAACATTCAAGTGACACACAATTGCAGTACAAAGGGTCTTTGTTTTCTGTCGTCTCACATTTTATGAAATATCATGTACTTATTAACTAATTCTGTATTAAATTCCCCTGTAAGGAAATATTCATGTTTTGGTATGGAAAAGTTGCAACCACACGGTGTTCCTTTGACATATAATTCACAAAGTAGATAATGTTAGTCCTTATAATTAATGTATCGTTCGAAACCAAAAAATGTCAGTAAAATCATTTCAGCACCATTTTTATATCACCGCAAAACAATGTGGACGTATAATAGTATGTTGCTGTCTTATTCCGCCACGGCGCTGTCGTTGTCGTTCTCTGCATTTTCTTTTAACTTTAGTTCTAGTTATCCGATTGCTATAAATATTGACAATAGTGTTCCTTACAATAAAATGATGGATGGAATTGATTCTGGGGGTCACTCCTCTTTAGCTCACCCGGACAGAAGGTCCATGTGAGTTATTGCTATCACATGATGTCCGTTGTTGTCCGTCGTCTGTCGGCCATCGTCTGTCGTCGTCTGTTAACATTTTTTTCAAAGCTCTTCTTCTCTAAAACTAGTGAACAGAATTCAATGAAACTTTGTATTATGGATCCTTAGGGTGTCCTGCACAAAAATTTGGTTTTGATTTTTGATCCGTCAAATAACATGGCAGCTGTGCTACAAATATACCGTGGGGTCGGGCTACTGTTTTTTTTTTCTTGTAAATCAAAAAGTATAAGATATAGAGAAAATCTGATGCAACCTTCCATCTTCAGCATCAAAAGATCTACGAAAGCATCCATTGTCAGATGACCCCTTTTAGAGGTTATAGTCCTTTACTGGTCATAAAAAGGTTTTTTTCATCGTTTTGCCTTATATAATGAAAACTATTGCAGGTAGAAAAAACTGTTGATTGCTTATAGATATGTTCAGCTCATTAGGCTATACAAAAGTCTCCATTGGGTAGAAGTTGTCAGATGATCCCTTTTAGGGGTTATGGCCGTTAACAGGTGACAAAATAGTATTTTTGCAATACAGAATAAAACTATTGCATCAAGAGAAATACTGTGTCTTGCTTAAATGTTTATCTCATTAATCTCTACAAAAGTATCCACTTGGTTGAAGTTGTCAGCTGATCCCTTATAGGGGTTATGGCCCTTTACAGGTCAAAACTAGCGGTTTCTTTCTATTGAATGAACACTTTTGCAGATAGAGAAAAGCTGTTTCTTGCTGAAATGTGCAGCTCATTTAAGTCTTCAAAAGTCTTCATTGGGTTAAAATTGTCAGATGACTCTTTATAGGGGTTATGACCCTTTACAGGTCAAAATAGTGTTTCTTCATGTTTTTGTCATATAGAATGCAGTGAAAGAGAAGATGTGGCTTGCTTAAATATGCAGCTCTTTGCAAAGGCTCACAAAAGTCTCTTTTGAGTTTCTGTTGTCAGATGAATCATTAAAAAACTGTTATGGCTAATGGACCAGTTGAGCAATTTAGGCTCCTGAGAGCCTCTTGTTTCGTTTAGAAATTAAGGGGAAAAATGAGCCGAAATCGCTACTTTTTTTGTTGTTACAACCATTACTTTTAATCTGGTTTATTAAATGGTGTGAAATTTTACAATAATGTTTCCCACCATACAATAATAACTGGGATTGATTTTGGGGGTTCCGCTTTATTCATTTAGAAATTAGGTGCCCACAAAGGGCAAAAAAAATATTTTATTTGGTCCTGCAACAACTTTTGTTCTGGTTGGCCAATTGCTATTTGACAATTATATGCCTTACCATTAAACCATATGTGGGATTGATTTGGGGGTCCCCCGTTTTTTTTTTGTTTTTTTTTCATTTAGAAAAAAAGTGACTCAAAAAGGGGCAAAAAATCTACGTTTTAATTTCAGGTCCAATTATGATTTGTTTTGGCAAATTAAGTTTTTTCAAGACGTGGATACAAAATGGAGGATTAGTATTTAACCACCTTTTTTTCTTTGTAATGAAGGGGCCTACGGTGTCAAAAAGCAAGCATTTTATCTATTGTCCAATTTCATTTAATTTCATTTTTTTGCTAATTAAAAATTGCCAAGTACAATGTAGTGAATCAACAAAATTGAGGATTACATATGTGGAACTCCCTCCCCCTAATTGCAGTTAGGGACCAAAAGATATCAGATACCCTTAATTAGGGGCCAAAAGGGATGATATTTTTTGTAACTGTAACTTTTTGATTTTTGAAATAAAAATACACTCCTTGTGAAACGTGTCAAAAAACTTTGTCAGTCCACCATGGGCCGCACATGTCCAGAGCAATTCACCATTCATATTTGGCCCAAAACGTACAGGGCTACTCATGTTGTGGTCGTATGATGCTGCGCTCGGCGAAGCTTTTTATTGCACAATTTATTATGGATGAATCGGACACACGGATGGTTCATGCACGCTGTGAAGGCTATAACTGTCCTCTCATTGCATTCCCTATGAAAAATCTAGAGAAGTTTTTTTCCACCGTATTTTAGGTGCTTATATCTTCAAAACAGCTAGAATTTTTTGAAACTTTTTTTCATAAAGTCAAGCTATTTTGAACTATTCTTTCCAAATTATGTATTTTCAACTTTTAATTACAAAATATTTCAGCTCATACTCTATAAAAGTTACATTACTCATGCAGAGTGTGTCGATTAAAAATGACGCTGAAATGCAGTACATTCTTACTTTTCAGAAGATAAATGTAGCAGCAAATCAGTCACTGAATTGATAGAGGAAGATAAACAGACCAGCTTGATGTTAACCGAGAAAGGTAAACACCGTGCGTCTTTTTTTATTTTCAAAGCTAAAAGTCATCATGTAAATTTAACATTGAATGTTTGTATCTCAGCTTGCGTAAAATTAGGTACCGCTTATATAAAGAAACAAAACCTTGTAAAATAAAGTTTAACAATGTTCTCCACCGTATATAAAATAACAAAAACATACCTTTATCTGTATAGTGTTTTCGTTTTTAGATTATACATTAATTTTATTCAAAATGGGGATAAAGGCCCATATTTCCTAAAATCCTTTATGTCTTAAATCATAGTGAATTTGTAATAAAGCGAGACAAACTTTGAGCTATAGAACATGAGGCATTAGACATAGGAAATACGTTGCCTTTCCAAATTCGTTTCTCACACAGAATTTTTCCAATCACAAAGCATTACAATATGATCAATATCTTGAACAAATTAAAACTGCTAACAAGTTTTGTCAATACATGATATAAAGAAAGCGTTTGTTGGGTGTGAAAAAAATTATAATTATAATTCAATCGCATCACAACTTGAGTTTGCGTTGTTGATAAATGTTCGGTGGATTTAGTGATGTTTATGTTTTGTATTTCTACGTGCAGTTTTCGTTCATGTTTCTGGTTTTGTTGTTGCCCTATCAGACTTTTAACACTCAAACTTCATTGGTGCCTTTTGCTTCTTTTATAATGTCCCTTAATTCCTAATATTAAATCGTTTCAAATTGGCGTTGGAATCCATACAGTAGCCTTAAATGGGTTTTCGGTACAAACATCGAAGGTTTATTATTTCAGTTCATTCAATACTTTCTAATTTTCAGTAGCTGACTTTCAGAAAGAAACAACACAAGAAGTAATGAAAGAAGAGACCCTGGCCGCCTCAGCTTTAGAAGCAGAAGGTAATACTAGTGCATTGTTTATATTTCACTCTTCTATGCAGCAACATAATCGTCCGTTTTAGGAGTAGGAGTAGGAGCAAAATCACAATTTTTTATATTGAATACTAAAAAAAATCTATTATGATCAATCTTCTATTGTAAAATATCCATAGGGTATCGCAATTTCAGTATTTTCTCTCGCAAACCCTTAAATTTTAAATATGTTGCTAAACATTTTTACGAAGCAATAATTAAAAGAACAATAATTGCTGTTGCTTAAAAAATAATATACATTTGTAAAAAATAATTTGGTTTCCAAAGTAATCGATTCCAGTTTAAAACATTATTTTAATGTATTGGTATTTGTTTGTTTTTATTGATGAAAGGCATATTTAACGATAACATAGTTCATGTTGAATAACAAAACAATGTCATTTCGGTAATTTCTTAAATTATCATATATATTTTTTTACATTTTTCCTTTCTCCGCTTTTATAAACGGAAATACGATTAAAAACTTTTTTGTTTTTTATAAAAAAATTTCAGATACCACTCATGCTCAGGCTCCAGTTAATAAATCACAGCTACCAAGAGAACTCAAAAAGATCAAACGGATTGACATATCAGGATACTTTCCCGATTGCACCGCTGTAGATGATACATTCGTGATAAGTGACTGGAACAATAACCGATTAGTCATCACTGATTCTGATGGTTCTAATGTACGTTATATCCCTCTGTCTGGACGGCAATGCAGGATAACAGCTATTGATAACACAACAGTAGCTGTACATATAGGGTTCAGCGATATCAATATAATAAACATCTACAGTGGTGACCGTTTACGTAGGATTAGTGTCGATGGTGTTGTTCAAGGATTAACATACAGTGATCCTCACCTTTACATCGGTGTTAAAGGTAAAGGAATACAGGTGATTGATCTTC
The DNA here is from genome assembly GCA_963971305.1 of Arcuatula senhousia. NCBI lineage: Eukaryota > Metazoa > Mollusca > Bivalvia > Mytilida > Mytilidae > Arcuatula > Arcuatula senhousia. Next base: position 11,465 of record CAXARO010000344.1, on the reverse strand, counting down.
ACGGTAACATCATTAAGACCATACCAACAGAAAGGATCCCACAATGTATGACTATAAACAAACAAAGTATCTACTACTCAGATAATAATTACACAGTATCATGTGTTACACAATCTGGAGAAAGGATGTGGACAGTTGATGATCCTATGGTCAAAGACATTATCGGTCTAACAACAGACGACACAAACATTTATGTGACTTGTTACTACAGTCACACCGTGTTTGTGATTTCACCTGATGGGAAACAAATCAGACGATTGTTAACTGAATCAGATGGACTTAAATTTCCACAAGGAATATGTTACAATGGAAAATCAAAAACTTTAATGGTGTGTAACCGGCATGGAACCGCCCACGTGTTTAACATTGTGAAATAAACTTTTGATTTAATATTCCTGATAAGACTTGAACAAACAATTTTTTGTTTTTGTTTATGAAGTGGATATACAAGATAGACATTTTGACACTTTCATTTGTAAATAACATAATTCATGTTATTTAGACATCATTTCAAATTGATTGCATCTGATTTGTATAGACCAATTTAATAAAATATATTGTATTGAATCTGTTACATGTACTTTATATAGTCCAACAGTTCTTGTCCTCAGTTTTGTTTTTGAACTATTACAAACGTTCGATATCAATTATATTTGGTGATTTTCAAGAATGTTTTCTCATTTTAAGCCTGTTAAGTGGTTTGTTTTTTTTTTTAAATTTTTGGTATGCAATTAAGTGCATAGATTTATTTTATATCTTTTTTGAAAGAATATGCAGAGTTGTAATTCTCCAACGAATGGATATTTGATTTTAAAAGATATTTATTATAGAACATTTGATATTTGAGAATCAAAGTAGCAATTGAATTTTTTAGATAGAAAAATGGAAAGACAAATTGATATACTTGAAAGTATTTATTTAAGAAGAGTGTACAAAAACACAGGATACAATAAAATTGCAATCAGCAATATAACTTCAATCCCAATCGAAAATTGCGCGTTTTGAATGTCCTCGTCAGTCCTCGTCAGTCGATGTGTGAACATCTTTTGACTTTTTAGCCCCTGAAGAAGGACTGTATGTCCGAAAATTTGGGCATTTTTGTTTTATTTGTTTTAAAGGTTTTACTTCATTATATTTCTTATTTAGTTTTTACCTTTTAAATGTGGCTTCACCATCCATTTATTTATCTTTTTTTTAACATAGTACCATTGCATATGTCTTTTAAGCAAAGGAGAGGTGAAAAGGTTGAAAATTAAAGGTAGCTCAGAAACACTTACAATAAGCAGAAAAAAACTATTATGTTTTGTATTACACTTAGGTAGCATAAAGAAAAGCATTTGCACTTAGCAGCAAGAGATTCAGGTTCAAAACCTGGCCTAATGTTAATCATTAAAAACATATAATACACATCTTAAATGTACACAAAAAGCCTAGATTTTTTTTTAAGAAATGGTAATTATTTTTGCTTTGTTAATGGTCATATTTACAAAATACAAAAACCAAAACCGGGTGATAATTTGATTATGCTGTTTATGAATATTTCAACGAAAAGTACTAAAAAATCGACTACTAATTTAGCACTGAGGATAAAGACCATGCACAGTACAAGGAATTACACTTGTTTTTTTAAACCATTTTCCATTGAACCATCACAGATTTCGACGACAAAAATATTAAAATTTAATGGTAAATTCGTGTTAGACAAGTATTCCAGGAACCATTGTTCCGGACTGGGGATGCCATAAAACCTGGTTTAAGCCACCATTTCATTTAAAAGCCTGTACCAAGTCAGGACCATTTCAAGATTCAAGATTTTTCAAGATTTTATTATTCACTCAGACGACATATAGCCGTAACAAGAGGTACATAAGTAATACAGTATATATACATGACGAACAGAGCAGACATTTAAATCAACAATATACAAAATGCAATACATAATATCATGATAATAGAGTGAGAACAACATGATACGGTTCAGCAATTTAAATCTAAAGGTACTTCTTCAGATAAAATTAGACTACCACGTGCTAATGTTTCCATGATGTATAAAGTGAAAGTAGTTAGAAATTAATTCTATGATAAACAGGAATATAATGTCTATTCTGTAAGTATATATTTTTATAATAATCTGGAAATCTTCTGAATGAAAATAGCCAAATTTGATAATACTGGAACATTACACAGAGAGAGTAATCCTTTCAATTTATCGTCTCGTGGATATGTGAAGTAATATCTGGGGATGAATTTATGTCTTAGCTGCAGTATCTGTTCGTTCTCACAACAAAATAAAAAATGAAATTCTGAACCTATAGCATTGGTATCACAGAGATTACAAATACGATCTTCCCGGGCGATGTTATTCCATCTGCCCGTTTCAATAGGAAATTTTATATTACAGCACCTAAGCCTACATATTTGGATTCTGTGTGGTTTCTTTAATTTAAAGATATTTTTGCATAACAAAAGAATTTTTGAAAAAGTGAATAAAAAAGCCCCTAGAAGAACTATCCATATCACTAAACCATTTTTGTATAAGTTGATCCTTCAAAATCTGTTTAATGTATAGCTTAGTATCTGCTTTACCCAAAACACACTGATTTTCCCATACATAAGCTAAACCTGTATCATTAAGTATTGTTTTAATACATTTTATCCATTTGGAGTTACAAAGTTCTCTTTTGTGCATACATAATAACAATGAATATAATTTCCCTGACAGCTTATTATTATTCATAAGTATATTGCTCCAAAAATTTAACATTCTTATCTTTACATCAATGGCAAGAGGGACTCTTTCTGATTCCCCATACACCATAAAATTTGGAGTACTTGAGCGTAATGATAATGTACGTTTAAGAAATTTCAAGTGTAGCTGTTCTAAGATTTGAATATTTTCAAAACCCCAGACCTCGCAAGAGTATAAAAGTATGGGCTCTATGAGCGAATCGAACAATTTAAATTGTAAGTCAACTGGTATACAAATATTTCTAATTTTTCTATAAAGAGAATATAGTGCCTTTTGTGCTTGATTTTTTAACTTTTTCTTTGCTAAGGAAAAATGTCCATTAAAATTAAAAAACAAACCCAGATACGAGAAAGAGTCGACGATCTCAATATGTTTGCCAAATAATATAAAATCAGGCTGTTGTCTTATTCTCCTTTTATGAAAGACTACAGCTTTTGTCTTCTCAACATTAACTGAAAGTTTCCATAAAGTGCAGTATTGTTCAAATACCAATAAAGAATTTTGCAAGTCAGACACACTTTCAGCCAAAATGATAATGTCATCTGCATATAAAAGAACAAAAATCAAGATAAATACCCTTAAATGTACTTCAAAATTAGCTTTTATGTCTTGCAAGCCTTTAATATCGTTTTGGACAAAAAATTCTTCAAGGTCTGATAAAAAAATTGAAAACAAGAAGGGTGATAAATTTTTCCTTTGACGAACACCAATATCATATGAGAAAAATCCTGAAATATTATTTTGTAGTTTTTTCACAAGATTTGATATTATCATACATATTATAAATGACCTTTAAAAGTTTCCCCGTAACATTATTTTTGACCAGCTTTTGCCAAAGACCCACCCTCCAGACTGTGTCGAACGCTTTTCTAAAATCGATTTAGGTGCAGTATAGATTTTTGCCCATAGAAAGATGAAGCTCAATCAACACATGAAGACAAAAAATGTTATCAATGGTTGAATACCCCTTCCTGAACCCTGCTTGAGCGTCTGGAATGGTATTTATATAATCTGCAAATTTTGTCAGTCTGTTATTCAAAATAGCTGTGAAAAGTTTACCCAATGACGATACCAATGTAATTCCTCTATATGAGTCTGGACTTGCAGGGTCATTCTTGTTTTTATAGATAGGTATGATAATGCCAAAAGTCCGTACTTCAGGAATTATACCAGTATCTAAAATTTCATTAAAAAGCTTTAAATATAAAGGCATAAGAATGTGAATCGATGCCTTGATATGCTCATTGACAATATTATCATAGCCTGAAGCTTTACCATTTTTCAGATCTCTAATAGCAGAAATGACTTCTTCCTCCGTTATTTCATCATTTAAAAGTTCGTCACTAATTTCAAAACTAATATCAGGAAGAATAAAGTCAGCATTATCTACATTATCATCGGTGTTTAATGCTTTGAAATATTCATATAAAGTATTTATATTTAAATCTATCTCTGAATCATTCTTAGTACAACTAAAACTATTTAAAATTTTCCATAGGTCACGCGAGTCTGATTCAGATGTGTTTCTGATTTCGTTTTCTAATTTAAATTGGTAATCGAGGAAAGATTTGTTCATCTGTGCTTTATATTGTTTAGAGGCAATTTTTAATTCCCTCCTGTTAATATCTTACTTATTCAATTCCAATCATAATTTACCAATCTTTAATTGCATCCTTAACGCTTCCGGCTCCGACAAGGATATTTACATTGGATGGAACCAACTGTGGCATGTGGCCCTATGACCCCCTGTTATTTAACCCTGACCCGTTCCAGATTGAAAGGGATGGAAAAGTGGTGAGGCGTTAATTATACAAGCATGCAGGGCTTATTAATTTATTATATGATTTTCTGACCGCTACCGGTTTGGACACGGTGATTTACAGTGGAACGGACTGACTGGGAGAACCCCCTTCTATTTCCCTTACCCTCTTCCTGATTGAAAGGGACGGAAAAGCTGGTGGGCATTATTTATACATGTATGCAGGACCTATCAATTTGATATAGAATTTTCTGACCGCTACAGGTTCGGACAGGTTCGGACACGGATTTTACAGTGTATGAAACCGACTTGAGCATGTACCCTTAGATACCCATTTTATTGGGATTGACTGACTATGACATGTAGCCCTATATCCACCCTTTCATTCCCCCTGCTTGATTTTCTATTGAAAAGGGCTAAAAATTGGGGGGACATTATTTATACACCCATGCAGGGTCTATTAAATGTGCATGAAAGGGCTTTCTGACCGCGTAACAAATCTGTAATAATATCTCTGAGCATGTCAACGGATTTTACTTTTCAACAAGAAATAATCAAAATACTCAAAACAAAAAGGCAGAGAAGAGATTTAAATGATTAATGTAAAAAAAAACGACATAATCCGTAAAACGAAAGATCTCAACACGAAGACACAATCAACATATATACACACAAAATCATACCTGAATAGCAACAACGCAAACTTTAACTCGCAACAAGAGGGACTAGATTTATATATAATTCCACTCTTTCATTAAAATAAACTTAAATTATACTTCGTTTGATGGCTTTACATTGAAGCATAATATGCCGCAGCCGCCACTTAATTAATCTGGTGGCCGCTACTTTTCATTTTGTGGCAGCTTCTTATTATAAAATATTTATCTAACTAGATACCACCACTTATTTAAAGGCGGCCGCTCAATTTATTTAGCGGCCACCACTCATTATTTTTCGATCGCCAGATAAATCAAGTGGTGGTATTTTTTTAAATGAAAATATTTCATGCATACTTCGAACTAATGGGCTTCGAAACTTGTTGCCTTAACATGTTGAATATAAATGAAATACATGATGTATATACTTTTGATTCATAAAACTTTTTTTTTAAAATACGAAGGTCGTGAGAAAACAGTATCGGATTAAACAATTAAAAAAATGTGTACAAGTCCTGGTATATCGAATAAATTATTACATTTACCCGGCATATTATTAAAATTCGGTAATTATAATGGTTAATTACCCAATTTAAACATCTTTCATATCTCGATGGTATGTCACTTGCATCACTTGACCCAATTTAGGCCATGACCCAGGGCTTGTAAAACCGTTGACTGCGGTCGCACATTTTTAGCATGAAGCGCTTCATCAAAAATATGCTACGATCAACGGTTTTACACGCCAAGGAAACATCAAGGTACTTGTAAACATTCAATTCTTAAATAAAGACAACGTTTGCTGTTAACAGTGGTTGGTTACTTTGCGGGTTAGGAGAATTAATAATTTTGAAACTTGTATCGGAACTGTTTGTACTGAGGTGACTAGAACAGAGTTGTTCTCTTTGAACAGAACATACGTTACCAAAATAAAAATGTTAAATATTGATAATATAAGAGAGTGGTTTGTTTTAAAATATTGAAAAACCCAACTGGCACATTTATAATAAAGAAAAAATAATGACCAAATTAATATGTTAAGAATATTGAATGTCATTGTCAATATCCCTTCTTTCCCCAATCTCAGTATCAAAAACGAAATTTTCATTAAAGCATATTTCAAAGTATACTTAAGATAAATCATCAAAGTTCACTATCTATTTTGAAAGGCTACATAAGGTCACTAATTAAATTTTATTCGTTCCCCCGACTTCCTACCTAATTGTTATTTACTTAAGTAATTATTCAAAGCTCACATAGAACTTCTATTACATGTTGGAGTTTTATTGATATCGACCTTTAACCTTTCCTTTGAAATGCAGGAGAACACAATGTAAAGATGATGCAAGACAAATTTTTGGGACATATACTGGTCACAGAAAAGGTTTTGCAACTTGTTCCCCAAAGGCTTTTTTCCGCTACCTCAAAAATTGTCATGGAATGGCTCATTCTGCAGGCACTTTCTTCTTTAGGGATCAAGTTGTAATTCGGATTTGACATTCCCAATAATTACACAATAAACGTTTGAAAGAAGCAGAGATACCAATGGAGTATCCTTATGTCAAAAGTCCAAAAAGGCGAAGACATAACCAGCAAAGACCAACAAGAACGAGACAAAAACAGACGACATTTTAAACACGGAAAAACAAAATACTGAATATCTATCAACAACGCGAACTCCAGTCGAAACATGAGTGAACTAAGGTGCTCCGGAAGAGTAAGCAGTTCCTGAAAATCAGTTGGCACGAATAACTTTTGAACTGACTTAAATTACAAAAAAACAACTAATTTATATATCCCTTTAAAAAGCTGTCAATAGCTTCTTTTGTATAAAGACAATAAGAAATCATTAACCGTTCACAAGATCTAAACACAACAGTACTATAATATATAATGTTTTTAACACGATCGGCCATATTTGAATTTTATATTCATATGACATATTTAGAAGGATTATACTTTAAAACAGAATAGAAACAAGAGGTAAAATATAAATAAAACATCATATTGAGCAAAGCATATTAAATCTGATGAACACTGGTGTACGGAGGCTGATTAAGGCCATTAATGCTTGTCAACATTTCCATATAACGATGTCAAAACTTAAACAGGGGATCAAAAAATAAATAATATTGTGATATTTTTGACGAATTTCTGTTGAAACAACCAAATAGATATACATTTAATATTAATTTACAATATTATGTTACACAATTATAGTTGCATATGATCTTGCATTTAACGACACAATGTATTAACTTCAACTGCAAAGTGCAAGTATTTATAAAAGTTAATTTTATTCGAACACCATATCGTGCTGTTCCTGTGAATAACAAAGTAACCAGTCTCAAAACTCAGACAATTGTAGGCAAAATGATATGTAAAGAAAGACAGATAGGTACTGTGTGAGACATAGACATAGAATATTAGCGTATGAAACATTATGTCTGGACACACAGTATTTGACTACGACCACAAAGAGTCTGCCGTCTTATTTAAAGTCACGAAAACATATTGAGATAAACTAGCCCCGTATCCGCACTGTCTTTGGAAGTTGTTTCGCTCTGCATTTGGAATTTTGACATAACTCACCAACTCTGGTGTAGCGAATCAGTTGCTTTGAAAAAACTTTAAAATCAGAATAAAAATGGTAAATTGACCATTGAAATAGTGTAATTTTTCATGGAGCTTTGGGATTTATGTACTGTTGCATGTAACATCAATTATGCCCTGTAATACACAAGGAGTGATATAATTAAATCTTTTTCTGTTTAATATTGTACATTTTGTTGGTAGGTCTAGACGATTAAAAACGTAGATGTCCTACATTTATTAAGTAATGTTGTGGATAACACCCATTACAAAAGAAGACCGATTTTTTTAGTACGGAGTTTAAAATTATACTAATGTAATGGAAATTTGGAGTAAAACATCGGTTGCGATGCAAAGGGAGGAGCTTATTGAAAGACTGAAGTAATCAGTTGCACGAAACATCAGATATCGATTAATTAACAAGAACATTGTAGTAAGAAACAAACACACAAAACATAGCAGGGTTTTTATCTTTTGTTATATCTGTACTGTAAAACTCAACCTTTGATCCTTTTAAGTATACATTTAGTACTGAATTTTGATAATATATTACGATCATAGACGCTGTCCTAATAACAAATTTATAAATTGAAAAGAAGACCATATTATTTAGAATTCAGTTTAAATTACATCAAAAACACTGATTCATATATCATTTAAAAAACGCTGTCAATAGCTTCTTTTGTGTAAAGACAATTAGAAATAATTTACCGTTCACAGAATTTAAACACAACTATACTATATAATGTTCTTTTTTTAAATTCAGACAAAAACACGATCGGCCATATTTGAATTTTATTCATAAGACAAATTTTGAAGGATGATAATTAAAACAGAATAGAAACAACAGGTAAAATATAAATAAAATATAAAATATATACAAAATATAAACAATATCAATAAAATATAATCAAGAGGTGAAATATGAACACTATATAAATAAAAAAAATTATGTACGCAAGCCGATAAAGGCCATTTATGTTTGTCAACATTTTCATGAAAAGATGTCGAAACTTAAACAGGAGATAAAACAATTTAAATTTTATTGTGATATTTTTGAATGATGATTGTTTAAACAACCAAATAGGTATACATGTAATAAAAATGTACAGTCATATTTTACACAATTATATTTGCATAAGCTGTTGCATTTAACGACACAAATTATTAACTTCATCTGCAACTGTATTTGACAAAGACCACATAATGTCTGCTGTTTTGTTTTAAGTCACAAAAAATAAATTTTAACAAAGTTCCAGACAAAAATATATCGAAGTAAACTAGCCCAGTATCCGCACTGTCTTTAGAAGATGTGGCGCTCTGCATTGGGAATCATTACATAACTCACCAAATCTGGAGTAACGAATAGGTTGCTTTGCGAAAGCTCCAAAATCATTATAAAAAATGTAAAATGAGCATCGAAATATTGTAAGTTGTAATGGAGCTTTGGGATTTATGTACGGATGCACATAACATCAATTATACCCTGTAATACACAAGGAGTGGTATAATTAAATCTAATTCTGTTTGATACTGTACATTTCTTTAGTATTTCTAGACAATTATAGACGTAGATGTCTTACATTTATCAAGTAATGTTGTAGATAACACCCATTGCAAAAGAAGACCAACTTTTTTTAGTACGGAGTTTACAATTATACTTATGTACTGATTCATATATCCATTTCTATAGCTGCCAATACCTTTTTGTGTATGACAATTAGAAATCATTAACCGTTTACAAGATCTAAACAAAACTATAGTATAGAATGTATTTTAAACTCAGACAAAAATACGATCGGGCATATTTGAATTTCATTGACATATTTCGAAGGATTACAATTAAAACAGAATAGAAACACCAGGTAAAAAAATAAATATAATATAAAATATATACAAAATATAGACAATATCAATAAAATATAAACAAGTGGTAAAATATAAACAATATATGAATATAAAAAATGATGTACACTGTAGTATGGAAGTTGATTAAGACCATTTCTGCTTGATAAAACACGATCGGCCATATTTCAATTTTATTGTTTTATGTTTTGAATTATTTTTATTAAAGCAGATATGATAAATTAGAAAAGAAAAAGTCGTACATTGATAAATCATGTTGTACGGAAGCCGATTAAGACCACTTATGTTCATCGACATTTCGATACAGCGATTGTGATTTAACAAGACGTCCATTCTAGTAAAACTCAAATTATCTTAGGTTAAAAAAAACCTGTAGCAATTTAGAGATGATAAAACAATAACTAGGGCCGCATAAAGTTTTTCGTGACTTTGTTTGTGCTTTTTTTGAAGTACGAATACATATGAAGGCAAATTAGCTGAGTGTTTGCCTTGTGTTTGTTATGTGTGACACTTTGCTATGAGAATATTGACATTACCAGCCAGATCTGGAGATCTAAATCGGTTGTGATGCATAAACCTCAATAGGAAAAGCATTTCAATCTATATCAATATTGTTGTACATTACCCGTTTTTTCTCTCCTTTTATTATTTATGCTTATGCTGTTTGTATTCTATATGTTATATTTATAGCACAGTACTACGAGTTATCCTACTAAACTTTGAACGCGAAGCAAGAGTAGTTTATTTGGATAACGAGGTAGGCGGTGCTATAAATTATTTGTAACATGAATTAACTCCGCCCACTGATAGAAAAAATAATGGAAAGGCGGAACACGTAAATTGTAGCATGGTTATATTTTAACCAATCAAAATATTTATTAATGAAATACTGGCTCGTGCCATCGTCTGGCGGGAAATATAAAATTAAATAAATATTTAAATATTCTTTTTCATTGTTTGATGGAGGAGTAATGTTTTGGAGGCGGAGCTTTTGGTTTGGAATATTGGGGTCTTTGGTGTTGATCATTGCATAGAAATTTCCCATTGGGTTTATATAACACAGGTGACATTGTATGCACTATCATTCAGTTGAGGTGATTTGGATTACAAATGCCTATTAGTACTTATTTATTCTTTCTGAAGATCAAAGGAAAATTCTCAATTCATGTTACAATAATGTATGTTGTACAATATTACGACCACATTGAAAACAAGTTGTAAACTAAATTGTGTTTATCTTGTCAAAATGAAAGGCGTTTATTTTATCCTTCTTATTACTGAAAGAATGAATAAACCAATAACATATAGTAGTTAACGATGTTTTCATGGAGCCGTTTGATTTATGTTCTGTTGTTTAATTGACAAGAACACTGTAGTTAGAAACAAACAAAAAACATAGCAGAGTTTTTTTTTATCTTTTGTTATATCTTTACATTTAACACAACCTTTGATCCTATCAAATATAGATTAAGAACTGAATTTGGGTTATATACAACGACGATCATAAGTAAATTTGATATGTTTTAAATAAAAAAATACATATGAAGCCAAACTAGCTCAATGCCTTCTTTTGTTTGAATACCATTTGAAATCATTAACCGTAGAAAAGTTATAAAACATAACAATAATATAGAATGTGTTTAGTTAGACAAAATACGAACGACCATATATCAAGTTTATTGTGATATGTTTCGAAAGTATAAGTCGTATATTTATAAACACTGTACCTAATTAATATGATAATAGGTACAACCTAAAATGGGACGCAGCTCTAGAAAATAATTGTAAAAAAAAACAAAAACAAAAACATAACTCAATAAAGGTAATAACAAAACTACCGAAC
>CAXARO010000343.1:0-68076 GCA_963971305.1 Arcuatula senhousia | reverse complement strand
AATATTCCTTGAAAAAAAGACAAATTGTCAATATGGCAAAAAGTATATAGTTTTCAAAATTATTTAAATTCATGCTTGCCACAAATTTGCTATGGAAAATTGTTATATTGTCATGATTGTTATATGAACAAGATCAATCGATGTCTGGTCCTGCGTCGCATGGCAAAACGTTGAACCCTGTACGTTCTAGACCCAATATGGACAGTTAATAGTTTTTGACACTTGCATCCTATGGTGGACTGACAAAGCATATTTGTCACATGCAGCCCAATTTATTGACTGACAATGAATATTTAAGATCCTTATATCTAACAAGAATATAAAAAAAACACACACAAAACCAGACAAAAAATTGATTTTTCAATTTCCCCCCTTTTGACCCCTAATTGCTAAACAGAAAAGGAAGGGCCAAGAAGAAATTTATCCTCCATTTTGTATCCAATATATGACAAAAATTAACTTGAATTTTTTTTTGCAAAATCGGACCTTAAATAAAAAAGTTGGATTTTTGCCCCTTTTAGGTCCCTAATTTCTAAACAAAAAAGGAGACACTTAAAAAAATCATGCAAATCAATTACTCGGAATGGTAATGAACATTATTGAAAAATAAAAAAATCAATCAGTCAACCAGAACTTAAGTTATTGTGGAAAACTATTAAGTTTCATTTTTTAGCCCCTTTTTGGCCCCTAATTTCAAAACGAAGAAAGGAGGGACCCAAAATCATCCCCATCCTTCCTTTTATTGCAAGTAACATTACTGTAGCATTTGGTCAACCAGAACAAAAGTTATTGTGTAAACAAAGGAAAAAGTCGCTTTATTGACCCCTTTAGGGCCCCTAATTTCTAAACAGAATGATAAAATGATCCCAAAAGGAGAGATGCACATCTTCAATATATATGTAATCACTGTGTAAAATTTCAGAAAGATCAAGTGTTTGGTTTTTGAGTTTCAGATTACACGAGACAGGCACCCCTTAACGAGACGGACGGACAGACGGACGGACGGACGGACGGAGTGACCCAACTCCAAAACCTGCTTTCGCCTTCGGCAACGCAGGTAAAAATAGCGTGTGCATGGCTTACCGAAATGAAATCAGAAAATTTGTATTTCATATTTAAGATCAATACACATATAAAATTAAAATAGAAATGTTCCAGACCGTATGCGTATTCAGACCGTACGCGTACGAGTATATTTTCAAAATACCTGTACGGTCGGACCGTACGCGTACGGTCTGACTTGCCTTTTCTAGATCAATATTCAATAAAATATATTGATCCTGTAAAAATGCATTAATTTTATCATTTATGTTTCAGCAATTCGTCCGTCAGTTTCCCCACATATTTACCTACTTTTTAGCAAAAAAGTTCCATAGAGCTCTTGCTTTTTAAATAATGTGCAGCCGAGTTTACTTTCTACAGATATAAGTTATATGTATTGTCGTCATCCTCAAACTTTTCTTTACTGAATATAATTTTAGAATGATTTTTTAATCATCATCACAAAGTCTGACATTTTTGTGGACCCTATATACAGGTGAAATCCAACAACAAAACAGAGAATAAAACCTAACAAATTCTACCAAATGGATATCAAACACCATATTGTACCCAATTCCCTCACCTACCGCCTCTCTATATTTTACCTATTCACAAATTCTGACTTTTGTTTAATTTTGTTTGTCTTATTATTTAAAGTTTGCTTTCCTCTTTTCGTTTTTTTATTTTTTTGAGTTTCCCCATTTTTTTCCCGTAAGAATCTGGGAGTTGGTAATAACACTTTTTAGGTTGAAAATAAAATATTATTTCCTAATACTATATGAATAAATGCAAATTTAGAGAATACCTATATGGTCTGAATACTTGTATGGTCCAGCTCGTTTTAGACTTTACGGGTATACTTGCACGGTCGGACCGTACGCGTACGGTCGGACCGTATAGGTATACTCGTACGGTCCGGACCGTACGCGTACGGTCTGAATACCTGTACGGTCTGGAACATAAATATATAGGCAAGAAAATACAAAATAAAATAACATGTTGTTCAAACAGATTTAATCTTTAGATATTGTGTCGGTAGTATTGACGTAGCCTGTCTGCTTAGCTGAAATAATGACCATGCATCTTCAAAATCACAAATAGAGAAAGGAGCGATATACAGATCTAATTCATACACAAAAATGATTGAACCTAGTTGTTCGACTTCTATAGTCACTGTGAAAGATGATTTAAGTAAATCAGCATTTTCGTTTTAATAGACCTTTCGTTTGAATGTGCGTAAAAAATCATACTAGCCAACTTTTTAAAAACTATTTAAAAGTTATGGAACGCCGTAACTGCCTTATGGTACTTTATTCTTTATCATGATGAGGTTTTTCTTTATTATGATGAGGTTTTTCTCTATTATGATGAGGTTTTTCTCTATTATGATGAGGTTTTTCTCTATTATGATGAGCTTTTTCTTTATTATGATGAGGTTTTTCTTTATTATGATGAGCTTTTTCTCTATTATGATGAGCTTTTTCTCTATTATGATGAGCTTTTTCTCTATTATGATGAGCTTTTTCTTTATTATGATGAGCTTTTTCTCTATTATGATGAGCTTTTTCTCTATCATGATGAGGTTTTTCTCTTTTATGATGAGGTTTTTCTTTAATATGAGGTTTTTCTCTATTATGATGAGCTGTTAGAAGGGAATCATGGGAAATTAAAAGAATTATGGGAAATTAAGAGAATTAAGATAAACAAAAAGAAAAAATGGCAGAATCAGAAATGTTGAAAGTTCTTCGGAAAGTTGGCTTGCTTCATGTGCGGGAAATGTTTGATAAAGAAAAAATAACACCAAATATTGTCAGCATGCTTTCAAAACATGAACTGGAATATCTGGGAGTTTCCATTCCAGCCCATATGATGACCCTGCGAATGGAATGCATCAAGTACGGAAGCATGAAACCTGTGAAAACTGATAGTTTGGATGGCCATCCAAAATATCATGTCGACAAAAATGTACTGGAATCGTTGTTGGATTGTGACTTTAAGATATCGGCCATTGGAAATCTCTTACAACTCTCGGAGAGAACAATCTATCGACGGATGGCTCATTTTGGACTACAGAAAAGAGATTTTTCTGACATTGATGAAGACAACCTTGACAATATACTTTCCGGCATTGTCGTAGACTTTCCTCGTTGTGGCGAACGCATGTTGCGGGAAATACTGAAAGGACAAGGAATTAAAATACAAAGATGGAGGTTAAGAGATGCCATTCATAGAATAGACTATGCTGGTACTCAAGAAAGAAAGACCGGTCGACTAAACAGGCGTGTATACAACGTGATGGCACCGAACCACTTATGGCACATAGACAGTAATCATAAATTAGTAAGATGGAGATTCATTATACTGGGTGGAGTTGATGGGTTCAGTAGGCTGATTATGTTCCTGCATTGTCGTGACAACAACACTTCCGCCACCGTATTGAATAGCTTTCTCTCTGGAGTGGCGAATTTTGGTATACCCTTAAGGGTTCGGTCAGATAAGGGACTAGAAAATGTATCTGTGGCGGATTTCATGTTGACAAAACATGGTGACGGCAGTATGATTACAGGCCCAAGCACGCACAATCAGAGAATAGAGAGATTATGGAGGGACGTTTACGAGGGTGTTTTGAGCTATTTCTACAACTTATTCTATCATTTGGAAGACCAGGGAATTCTAGATCCACTAAACGAACTGCATTTAGTAGGCCTGCACTACATTTACATGGATGAAATAAACAGAAGACTTGATATTTGGACTCAAGCTTGGGCAAGCCATAGAATGAGAACAACAAAATCATCTCCTATCAATATTTGGATCGCCGGTCAAATACAGAATCCAGTTGGTACACAACTCAGTGAACGAGATTTAGTTGATTATGGATTAGAGGGAAACGTTGATGCGGCTAATCTTACGGACGACGGAAGGCCAATTTTTGAGCCAATGAACATTGCAATTAATGACCAACTAATGAGAGAAAATTTCAATAGGACAGGTACCAACTTTGGCATTGATGACTTTGTGAATTGTGTTGAAATCCTTTCTGCACAAGCCTGATTGAACTTTTCAGTGATCGTTTTTGCATACAATAACAAGTAATATTTTACATGATCATTGTCTATTTCTTCGCCTGTTTTAGTTTTGTTTTTAGTTTTCCAACTAAATTTAACAACTGTACACTGTAGGTCACCTCACGGTATTCAACAATGAGCAAATCACATACAGCATAGACCACAATAAAAGGCCCTGAAATGACAATGTAAAACCATTCAAACGAAAAAACTCATTTATGTACAAAATATTAAAGAAAAACAAATATGTAACACATAAAAAAACAACAACCACTGAATTACTGACTCCTGATTTTGGACATGCCGTTACATACAGAATGTCATGGTGTTAATATATACTGAACATGTTATCTGGATCCCCAACTCTCCCACTAACCTGGGACAGTGGTGTAGCAGTACAACTTAAGAACGAACTATAAAAAATCATTTGAAAAGGCTAAACTCATCAGATGGATAAACATACAAATACTGCTAATACAAGTGCACATGGCGGGGTGCGTACTTCTACATCCTTACAAAAGAAAACTAATAAAAAATATCATGCATCTAAGACTAAATTATCAATCAGTACACATCAAACATCCAATGGATTTAGTGTAAAGACGTCAATAAAAAGCCAGAGAAAAGCATGACCTTGTGCTATGCGAGGGTGAAGGTTTGGTACCATTTAAACCCGCTGCAATTGTTTGCACCTGTCCGGTCAGGAATTTGGTGTTTAGTAGTTGTCAGTTTCATGTAGTTCATAGGTGTTACCTGTTTCTAGTTTTTTTATATAGATTAAGACATTGGTTTCTTGTTTGAATGGTTAAACACTAGTAATCCATTGGGAACCTTTATAGCTTGATGTTCGGTGTGAGCCAAGGTGTTGAAGACCGTATCTTGACCTATAATGATCTATAATGGTTTACTTTCATGAATTGTGATTTTAGTGTGGTTGTCTCATTAGTACTCATAACACAATTTCTATATCTATCAACCAACTTGATACAAGAAATATCCATAAAATGACCTTGAACCTTATTTATTTTGAAGGTCATGCATCAAAGGTCAAGGTCGTTAATGGACTTCAAATTTTCAGCAGAAACCCTTATGAACACTCACCCGAGAATCAAAATATTTCAATGAATGTCAAGAAAGCGTAGAACAATGGATGTTGATAGCAAGACCTTGAACCCTAATATTCTCAAGGTAATTGGTCAATGTCATTTGATAATTCTTCATCCAATATTATCATTGTGAACACTATAGAATTAACATTACTAAATGGATATTAACCATTTTGGTACAATGAAAATCCATAATAGAGGGACTAAAGATACCAGAGGGATGGTCAAACTCATAAATCGAAAATAAACTGACAACACCTGGCTAAAAATGAAAAAAGACAAAACAAAGAAAACTTAATAATAAGCAACACAAACCCCACCAAAAACTAGGGGTGATCTCAGGTGCTCAGGAAGGGTAAGCAGATCCTGCTCCACATTTGGCACCTGTCGTGTTGCTTATGTCATAAAAAGACCTTGAACCCTATTGATTGACAAGGCAATGCGTCAAAGGTCTTAATGGGACTGAAATTTTCAGCAGAAAAGCTTATGATCACTACTATCTAAATATGTCAATGGATTTCAATTAAATGTAGTACAATGGATTTCCATATCCAGACCTTGATCCCTACTTGAATTGATTTTCAAGGTCATTTCAGTACTTAAAATTTTATTTTAGCATTTTGGGTATATTTAAATATCTGTGTAGCTTGACAACTAAGTTTACATCAGAATCATTTGATATAGGATAAAAAGAGTTGGTTGAGGAATACAAAACATACAGATAAATATTTTTATTGAACAAATTAAAAGAAAAATGGTAACAAATACTAAGATACTCAAGTTTATTTTATGACTAGATGAACACTAAATATGTCTTTGATATCTACATGGGAAGTCCCTCCCATTATTAAGATAGAACAAAACGTTTCTAAATATAACTAAATGCAAGCAAATGAAGGGCTAGTGAAACAGGATCATACAACCACAGCATGTTGAATAAGTAAACATTAAAAGAGAATGTGAACACAACATTAGGTTAAGACTTTTTTTTAACAAATAACTTCATCTTTCCAGTGATTACAAAAATTTGGTAAAATATTTTAGTTTAATTTTCATTGTGTTGCTTACAACTGCTTGCTTCACTGAACGCATTTGTTTTAAATATAAGACTTTGCTAGGTTTTTTTTCTACAAATGAAATCATAACAATCAATATTGCTTAATTGAAAAATCAAATATATATGGTGCCCTGCCATGTGCAACTTGTGTTGTAGACGAGTAAAAAACCCCGCAACATTGAACATTGCCTTAGGGCTATTCCAAAAAAAAAATGTAGGGGGGGGGGGGTTGGAAGGCAGTTTTTGTCAGCACCCAGACAATTGTAATTGAGAATTATAGTGCACTATAGTGTGAAAAGTTGCTCTTATACCCATCACCCATTTATTATTAATAAACAGTCCGCCAAAAGTTAAGCACCACCCATTTTAAAATGGCACCCTCTTTTTATATTTTATTGAAATATTCTGATCTTTTGTACACAAGAACTTTTGGGTATTAGAGCAATTTGTATCCTACAAAACTTGAAAATAAAGAAAGATTTTCAGAATATTGGTACAAACACCTTCCATTATAACTTGAGCATTTCCATATGCTCAAATTTCCTGAATATTGCTATTTTTTCATTGTTAAGAGGATATTAACAATGGATAGATATCATTTGTCTTCTAAAATAAAGACTTAAGAAAGAATGAGAATCACAAGATGCTTTTATTATCATAAGTTATTTCGTTTTCTTACATATATAGGCAAAGATCTTTAACAAGTATTTGTCAAGTATGTGCCAGAATATATATTTAAACATTCATTATATATCACCAAATATTCAAACAAAATACTTGTCAACAGTAATACATACTATATGTTATTAACCAATAATTGCCATATGTCTAAAATCCTATATACAATGAAACAGATATATTACCAAATATTTGTTAAAACAAAACTATATTAAAATTTGTAAATAATAAACATGTCAACAAACTTTAAAGATCTATATATACATGGCTATGGAAGCATTACTTATTTATCACAGTTATTGTACCAAACATTTGTTATGAATTGTTTCAAATCCCATTCTGTTTATTGGACCAGTCAAATTCCAACGAATAGTTTACCTAATATTTGTCAAGATATCTACTCGTATCCCTTGTTGTATTAACAAATATTTGTCAAAGATATTGGAAAGATACAATGAAATCCCAACTGGTAATCTGTGGTCGTTTTAACAAATATTTGTCAAGATATTCGAAAGATACCGGTATTCTGTGGTCGTATTAACAAATATCTGGTAAGACCGTGAGCAAGTATCAATGTAAGGCAAGGTATGCACGTATACACGTTACTAAAAAGTTGTCAAGGCATTAAAATTCATGCAAAATTACAATATAAATTGGAAAAAAAACACATTTATATTGAGCCCATTTCAGAACTTTGTTTATAATAAATAGATCGGTTTCATTTGAACCAAAAAAAAAACACACTAACAAAGAAACTAAATATGTATCTGTATATTCAGCTGGTTTAAGAAAATTGTTCCTCTTTTTTTTTAAATTTTTACTAGGAACATTTTAAAAAATAGTTTAATCTCTTTTTATTTATCTAAAGAATAAACGTTGACATAAAGTTTCAAAAGTCTAGTATTTAAGAAATAAATCATAAATTATGACTTTTTAGCTGATAATTAGCTTTAAGATTCATTGTAGTTGTAATAAGATTCTTTCATCTGCATTTTTTAAACAAGAAATTTGCCGGGAAATTTGTGAACGTGTGATAGAAAACTATTATACTTGTAATAGAGTGTGAGATATTACACAGAATGTGTGTTGTTTAATGTAATCAGTGACAGTGTTACAGACATTGGAGGGATTTACCAATACAATACCATTGTGCAAAAAATATGCGCTAATCTCCCTCTTCCATTTATATTGCAAGCATTGGAATGATACATGTTAATTACAAACTTAATTTGTCTTTAACAACAGATATTTTAATTCAGTGCATTTTCAAGTTAATTTCAGGAATGTGCGATACACTCTAAAAATCTATATTAGAGGCGATACGGTTTCTTATTCTTTGTGGAAGTCCACCACTATTTGTAAGGCTGAATGTTCCAGGAAAACATTTTTCCACTGGAAATGTTTCTGTCTCCTCTGTTTCTACATATGCCAATCCAACTTTTTTACATTTTCGTACAACAACGTCATTATTTTCTTGAACGTCTTCAACTTTACCGATGACTATAGTGTTGGATTCCTTTTGTACAATGATCATCTGTCCTATCTCATAATACCTTCTATCTTGGTGTCGTCCCCTACTTCCATTTACAGATTGTGCTGTGTATACCTGATAGAAAAAATATATTAATTTATGTATCCATTTATAAGCAATGATAACCTAATTGGTAAATCAATTAGCTTGAAAGTAGTTAATCTTTTAATTGCAGCACCATCTTCTCCCAAAACAATAAAACAGTAACATTTACATGCAAGAGGTTTAATACATATAAAACTTTTTTTTGCAAAAATGAAAGGTTTCACCAAATACCTATTTATATCATTTTGCACTGATTTACCCCAATACATTTTTTAAATATTTTACACGGAGGAAAAATTCCCAAGACAATTTTAACATCAGCATAAAATTCCGAGTTCATCAGTGGGTTAACCTCTCAGTTGATATATATACAGTCAATTACAATTTGGCACATTATGAACTCCGGATGGGGTTGTTGGATGAATACTGTACCAACAATTGGGATGTGTCAAGATACTGAACCTCAACACCTCCACTATGCTTAGTGTGGACTGTCTTTATTCTATTTAAAAAAACGGATGTATGTTATAGCAAATATCGAATAATTATATTAAGTCACTAATAAGAAAATTTGAAATATCAAGTGTTGATAAAAAATGCAAAACGGGTAGGGGCTTGTTAACAAATAAAAGCTTAGAAATATTCTATATTTAAAACAATTGGATCTATCCATATTTACTGCAAAAATTTATCCAATCTCAGATAATTTTTCTTCTAACAAATATAATTAATGTTTTATAATACTTATGGACTTTGATTTTATGCTGTGCACACTATAATACAGCTTATATGGAATTAAGCGTCTTTGATGCGTCTGACCTTTAAGCCTGGAACTATGCTTAAATTTTGTTGAAGCTAGACGTACGGTTTGTTGGACTTTTTATATTGTGGTCATCCTATACTATTCCTTGGGTCCATTCCACAATTATATCCATTTTTCTACATTTTCCATAATTTATTCATTCTCATAAATTTGATGGTCTTTAAAGACACGACTAAGGTCTCCAAGGTGAACTAGTAATAAGTCACATATGATTCACCAAACCAGTAATTGTCAGAAAAACAAGGTTTATCAATGTTTTGAAATCTAAGAAAAATAGACATCTGGTAGTAATCATTTTTAGAATAGCGAGCGCGCTTACAACCCCTACGTGTCATACCCATTAAGACAGGTTGTCTACGTTCCAAACCTCTTTTTCAAACAAAGATTTAGAAAATGGGGCGTTCAAGTTTGAATAGCTCTGCTGAAAAACTTCGATTTTCCCAAACAATTGTAACAAAAATATGCACAACACAACTTAAAAAAAATCAATTGCCCTCTTTATGTGTAAAAATACCACTTATTAATAACTGAGTCTATAACTACTTGTTTGCCTTTCTATGAACTAAACCAAAATAAACTGAATTAAAGAGCCAAAAAAATATTGGAATGTCTGTATAAAAATTCCCGTAGAGGGGGCATTGAACCACATTGATCATTCCGACTATAACCTCCATATCATAACAGATATATTCTTAATACTGTAAACGAATTAATTTTCGCGGGGTACTAATTTTCGCTATTCTAAAATAAGTTCCCACGAATATCTCCGATAAAAATGGTAAAGGTGTGTACTTAAATCGTGTTTTTTTTTGTTTTTTTTTTTTGGCGTGGTATAAAATGAAAATGATGGTATACATGTATAATGAATGAAGAAATATTCATTGTTCTCATTATGAATAGAAGGCAATCGGCTCCACGTGAGCTCAAATTGGTAAATAAACATTTCATAGGATCAAACAAATAATTCACACATATTGCACAGGTCATTAAACACTTAATCCGTTAATTGGTCAAGGTATTATATTTTTTGGGTTTTTTTGTCAACAAGTGAGAAATTGACAGCGTGGGTAGACAGTTAATTACGAAATCTTTTACTGTTTGAGCGATTCCAGTTTTGGACCATTTTCTTAAAAAAAAACGTAAATAAACAATTAGGATACTAAAAATTATTAGCTGCATATTTAAACCGCGAAAAAGATACCTGCGAATACGTCCCAGTTCAGGAAACCGCGAAAATTAATACGTTTACAATACTAAGTATATGTCAATTAGTATTGCATAACAATCAATTTCAATTTAACCAAGACATGGGTCAAATTCCCAGTCCCAAGATTTCAAACATACGGTCATATGAGGTCATCAATATACCCACAAAAAACCAAGATAAATTACATGGTAGATTCCAAGATGATGGTCTCATATTTTTAGAAAATTGGACAGAAAAAGAATTGGAAGAATTCTTTGAAATAGCAAACGCAGAACACAGATCACTAAAACATACGATCTTCAAAGGGAAATGATTAAAATGGCAAATTACTTTAGATATTAAATCTTATATCAAACCCACTGATACTTTTCAATATGTACATAGACCGAGCACACATCCTAATAGTACGTTTAAAAGTCTAGCAAAGTCGCAAATATTTGATTACACAGAAGTTATTACCAAGATGATAAACTTGTTCAAAAGGAAATTAATTGAACGTTAACGAAAGTTGACATGGCTTTACAATCTGTTAAAGCCTATGGTTGTAATGGTTTACTAAATAATCAAAGAGGCAAACATATATGCATAAACAATCAATTCTTACGTTTCTAACCAAATAATAAGAATGCTGTCAAAAATATTGAGAAAATATTGGTCATCAATTAATACAGATGATGAGGCAAACGTATTATATCCTTGACCACCTGTGATCGCATTGAAGTGGAATCAAAATATTGGTGAATTATTTACATCTTCCAAGGAGAAACAAATTATCCCTAACCCTGAACTTGTTTTCAGACAGTGTCATGACCTCACATCATTAACATTTTATAGTAGTTGGTAAAAACAATAAAATAAATGCATGCCTATGACACCAAATGCAATAACCATGTTCTATATTACTATTGGTTCATATAAAGTAAATAAAAGAAATGATGATCCTACCCTGTATATTATAGGTCGATTTCAGTTGCATTAACAAAGCAACAATTTGTCACCTGTATTTTGATATGACATAGTAGCTTTGTCCCAACTTTCATTTGAATTGGTTGATTATCAGAGGAGTTGCTCCAAGAAGCAAATGGTGACAAACAGACCAGTCAAAAACGGTATACCCTTTGCACATTGTTGTGTATGATTTTATTATCTCTATATAGTTAACAAATTTAAGCTAAGGAAAACATAAGAAATTTAAATTATTGGTCCATTACTTACAGATATAAACTTGATAGGAAAGGTAATTGAGAACTTTTAAGAACTGCAGTTTAAACTTCTAAATTGATGCATGTTTCTTTTAAAATTTGAAGGTTTTACTGGATTTACTGGAGACAAAATTTTGTTTTGAAAAAAATTAAAAAGTCGACCATGGAGATCATGCAAAATATGTTGTTATAAAAAACGATTCAATCTCCTAAATTATAAGCATTTTATTTTTTGGAAAATGTAGTGCCTCTATTATAAAGGTGTCTCAGGGCTATTGGAATTCTACTATGGATTGTGTTCACTTTTGGCACATTGATAGACCATTTATAGATACAATATATCAAATAAAAAGAGTGGGTCGCCGTTAACTAAAGAGCGCTATCAGCTTTCTAAAAATAGCAAAGTTAAAACATTCTTATATAGCATATATAGGGAAGTTAGCTGTAGAGGCACCTAATAGATTCAGTCAAAATTCGTAAAAAAGTCCAAAGATTTTGAAATTGTTTGAAAAATATAAGGTCACTGTACATTTTTTTAAGATATTCATGAAAATTGAAAAATTCCCTATTCAATCTATATAAATTATCTCGCTTTGATTTTGTACGGGAAATTCTATAAATGATTAAAATGTCATTTTTATATCCTAATTGCTTCTAATTTTTGTAATTTAGTATAAAGTTTCTGTCTGTCAAGTCCAGTTAGTCAATCAATTTTATAAAAAATTCCAATATGCGCAAAAAGATGCTCAGTTTAAAAGCCTCGAGCCACATAATTTTTTTTATCTTGACATTGAGAGAGTGGAAAGAGTCGGTCAAAATCACTCCTTTAACAGTTTTGGTATTGGTATTGTTAAGTAAAACTTTCAATTTTGATAATAACCTACCTCTTTCATCATTTGTCTTTTCTGTTTGTACTTTTCTATTATCGCCCTTTCCTTTTCTCCAATTTCGGCACGTTCAGGCTCCTTGAAATCTCTGAGATCCCCCAAGGGCCATGCACCTTGACAGTGGTCAGCAAATGGGTCGGAGAGAAACTCATTCCATTCAGCCACTGACTCAGCCGTAAACTGTGCTAACTTGAAATCCTTCTTTAGTGACCTATGAAATGTATACATATTTAATGATGTGCAAATATGATGACACATTTCCAAATTAAATTTAAAACTTTTTATTTAATTAAGTAGCTTTATTTGACCAAAATTAACATATACTTATTCTACTCATGGGCGTACAAATAAGGAAATATCTAATATAAATTAAGTAGCACATAGACATGAACTAATCTAATAGTTACATTTAACTGTACGTAGATTTTCTGTTTGTATCATGTACTTCTCGACTTGCTTTTAAAGTATTTAATTACATTCTAATTTATAAGGACAATTTCGATTGGTTAATAATGCAGTTTTATTTCTCGATGAAACTCACTCAACGACTTGCTCAAGGTAATATTAAAAAAATATGAACCATGCATTTCGTGTAATTTTCTGTGCAAACATTAATTTTAATATATTTTATCTGAGTGGTATTATTTACATTGAATGAAATATTTTTGAGTTTTATTGGTGTGTAAAAGCGAGGACTTTGAGCACGTTTTCAATATGAATCGCTACCGCGCTTCATTAACGATGTGCTTAGGTCCACCCTTTTACACACCAATAAAACTAAAAATAGTTCATTCTATGTATAAGTAACTTGAAACTTTTAGATGAATATACTGCATACATGGACAAAGTGTGTACAAAGGCTCTTTGACTAAAAAATCTTCAGGTAAAGTATTGGTTAATGTCCAGATTCAAGTTGCAAATTTCCAGAAATGAGATTATAACCATATAATTCTTACATGATCAATCTTTTTCTATTTTTTGTACTAGTCAATCTTTCGCCATATTCATTTGAAATATTGTATTTAGCAAAGACCATAGATCAATGCAGTACTGAACTTTTAAAACAATGTTACTGTCGATTTATATAAGTTTGCCAAACAAAAGCTTTTGAATTCCTTTCAAATTTCAAAAAATACCAATGCATTAATAATTACCCTTTTAATTCTCTCCAATCATGTTCATCTACTGATGGTTCCACTCTTTGGGGCATTCCATCGGGAATGATTTGCTGACCATGTGCGTCCATCTTGAAGATTTCCAGAGGTCTTTCTGTTGGTAATGGCCGCCAAACAGGATCAGACGACAAGACTTTGAATTTTACAGTGGTATGACCTGTTTCGTCATTATATAATCTAAAACAAGAAGAGTTTTAATATATTATATAAATAACAGATAATTTCGTCCTATTTAGATATTTGATACAAAATTGTTGTCACTAAATCAACGACTATTTATGTCATTCCCATCGTAAACCCCTATTGACTGCCCAGAAAATATATCTTGCATCAAGAAAATAAAATAAAATAAAATACCTTATTCCCCCAAACTATAAAAAAGTCTCACTTGTACATGTTGTATATTAATCTCAAATAAAACAAAAGTTAACACTTAAGTATGTCTCGCCTGCCAGCACCATCAGAAGCAATAATCACTATTCTTTCTTACTTTCACTATATTTGAATTTATAATGATTTTCAGTTCTAAGATCAAAAGTTGTTTATAGTTAAACATTGCTAATATATGCAATATCAAACTCACTCAACCAAAAAATCAAGTTCAATGTCAAAAGATTGGGATGCAACTGAACTAAGCCATAAAAGGGCAAATGCATACCAAGTTTCATCAACCTAGGACCAAAAGTACTTGAGATATGGAGCGGCTCATAAATCCTTATACTGCTATTAAATGTATTGAGAATTGTCAGTCATTCAATTGAAAAATCAAGGTCAAGGTATAAAAGATGGGGATGCAATTGTGCTAAACTACTACCATGACTACTGGGGCATATGCATACCAAGTTGCATCAACCTAGGACGTATAGTTCTTGAGATATGGAGGTGCTCGAAAAGCCTTAACATTGCTTTTATATGTATTAATAATTGTCAAAGTCACTAAACTGGAAAATCAAGATCAAAGTCAAAAGATGGGACCGTAACTTTGCTAAGCTACCACTGGGCGTATGCATACCAAGCTTCATCGATTTAGACTTTATAGGACCTATAGCTCTTGAGATATGGAGGTGCTCATTACCTTACCCAAAAAATTAACTCCGCCGCCGGTAAAGTAACGCAGGCGAGACAAAAAAAGCATAAAATACAATAATAATAACCATCATAGTATATCATTGATTTCATCTGATCTGTCTATCAGAGAAATTATAATTAAAATATATCATATTTGATTACCAGAAATGGTAGTTTATTTCGAATGATGCACTGTACCATTTTTGTAATCAAGTCTGATGATATAAACATTTACCTGTACATTTTTGGAAATGTTACGTTGTGCACTTGGTTAATACAAGGCTCCAACCACTCACTGATGTTCCATACGGTCTTTAAACTTTCAACTCTCGGATTTGGTTGTTGTGAGGACGTTACAACCGAAGCTAAATCACCAACGGTAATAGCGTTCTGAGTTTTAAGACCATGGCTAACTTTAGAAAACATTTGATCCACGTCTTCGTGTGTATGGCCAACGATGAGGAAGGAAATGAAAGCCTTAAATATGAAAAAAAAACACATTTGCTTTTAAAACATGCGATAATTGTATAGTAAAATTGCATGTTGATACTTTCTACATGTCAGTCGATAGATACTTCTACGGACGAACGGACGAACATACCTGAACACTATATGCCCCCACTTTCGTAGATGGGACATAAAAAGGGCTTCTTTCTTCTTTGTGTTAAAATGCAGTTTAAAATTCAGGGTAATAAAATTGGAGTTTCAAAAGTATTATGAAAACTTAGCTTTAGTGTTATATATATAAATGTGTGTCAGTTACCTCAAATATAATCTTCTTCTTTACCAAATACGCAATCATGCCAATGAAATACTTGTTCTTGTTTTCCCTGAGTATACGAAAAGAAACAATTATCAATTATATCAATCATATCAATGAACATGACTTTGACTATTAGATTCTCAACTTTGAAATTCCCTTTTTAGCAACATTTGCAAAAAAATGTTCAGGTGTTCATAAACTGTTGTACATGTACTTCCTTCACAAAATTTCATTCGAGGTCTCATTGCGATGGGCATGTGTTACTGCTGTAGTCACAGAGGAATTTTATCATCTAGGTGGGTATACAGAAACTGACAACTATTACCAAGATAAATCTTAAAGTTCAGATAAACCCAGCATCATCACTAACTTTTTAAATTTGGCTTTGTTAGTTGAAATTTTTTAAAAGATGTGGCGTGTATCTGTAGGTATTCAATGTCTATTCGATTTGTCTTTGATGTTTTGGACTTAAAATGGCCTTTGAATAGATAAAAACAAATAATATATTTACCTGGTAGTGTTGTCTAGTTGTACATATAATGTTGGTGGTAACTGACCATCTTTTGATTCTTTCTGTAGTATGTTTAGGAGACAGGACAGTGTCAAATTTGTATTGTGTTGGAACTCATTAAAATCTACAAAACAATATTTTCCCCTGCCATGAACTATGCTGCCAGTTATATGAGTCCTCAACTTTTGAGTTCCAGCATTCTGAAGAAAAAGAATCCATTATCAATTTTAATGAATGTATATTTATTTCATGGAAATCCGTCAACATCTGTACGGACGAAAGCGCAAAAAAAACAGTCTTTTTTTATGGTCAAAGTCCCACAACTTACAAAAATTATTGAAAATGCTGATTTTTGAACTTGACCAAGGTATTAGTAATATAAATATTTGGTATAAATTTCAGAAAAATCCGACAAAAAGTGTGACGGACGGACGGAAGGCCGGACGGACGAACGGACGGAGGGACGGACGGACGCACGGCATTTCTATGGCCCCGCTCCGCATTGCGGCGGGGGACAAAAAATATTATATATACAATGTACAGGGTAAAAAACAGAATAAGAAAGAGAAAGCAAACAATATACATTGCCAATATTTGTTCAAAAAGAATAAAAACACAATAGCGACAATACCATATAAGTTTGTAAATCAAACAAGTTGAACATATATATAATTTGTACAAATTTTAATATTTACATTTGGAGTATTCCAGTGTGCAAAATGCGGTAAATCTGTTTTGTTTTGGTCCATGCCATCCAAAATCAGGGATAGGAATTGATTGGGTCTCATTTCAGCTTGAGCTCTCCGAACATAGTATGCCTCTCTCTCGATTCTGTAATGAAGTTAAATCACAGTGACTGCTTAAGAAAAAGCTATCACACACCCGACAAAAAAACTGAAACAAAAGCAAGCAAACAAACACAAAACAAGCAATCAAAATTTACAAAATGGAATTAGAAACTAAAAAATAGAGTTTGTTCGGCCGTATTAGCGCTACTGTCTTTGTTTGATCGTTGTCTATCGTACCCTTTGTTTTTTTTATTTTGAATTATTGGAGTGGAGATCAATAAGAAAAAAATATTCTTCCTTCGGTGCGTGCAATAGTGTAATTATAACTGATTCTACGTAATCATTGGTAATCACTGTAACTTACTGTTGTTCAAGTAAGTGTTGATTCAAAGCTGCCTCTAGACAGGAACGCTGATAGGGATCCTTCTCATTTTCAATGAGGTATCTGAAGTCTGAGCATTCTGTGCACTTTGTAAATCGTTGACACTAAAACATATAATATTAGAGCCTTAAATTCCTTTTTTTTTGGGGGGGGGGATATATTCGAACTGGGAGAGGATACGATTAGGGCAAAGAGATTAATAACAAACATCCCGAATCAGTCGGAATGAAATCCGACCAATTTTCGCCGAACGACAGTGATTATTATTACGAAAAAACATGAATGATTGACAAAGTAAAAGATAATGTATACTTTCTTTTTATAGAATATAAAACTACTCATTAATAGCTTATATAAAAAAAAATACTCATTGGTAGCTGAATACATGTGTATTAGAAACTATATAGAAAAAATTTTCTCAGTTAATTCTTTGTTTAAAAAAATAGCATTGATTCAAATAATCAAATTCATAAAAAAAATTAGCGAGGAATTCCAACAATATAACGTTAACTTTCAAAACTTAAATCATATTCTTCTGTTAATTGATTTTCAGCCTTTAAAGCTTCCAGTACGCTTTTCAGGACTTCGAATACTTTTTATGTTCATGATTTCGATGATAAAAAATAATTCACACCATGTGCAGACGACCAACATGCAAACTGTTTCATAAAAGTACATCATCAGTGGATCACTTTGCATGATAGTCTTAAAATCGTACAAATCCACCTTTAATTAAGTTTAAAGTTAAATAGGATCAGGGTCCAATTGCATGATCCAAGTTACCTATTATTTATGCAACTGATATTTAGTATAGGATATGGTCTACGGAACAGGAACCATGCAATGGGACCCTGCACAATCCAATTTAAATGCTTCAGTGGCTTTCTGTAAACTTAGGTCTTTATTAAAGGTGAATTTGTAAGTTTTTAAGACTTTTATGGAAAATGCTCTGAAAAATCTAATACTAGTACTTCGTGTCTAGTCATGAACCTCTTAATGTTCGATGATTTTTGTGTTCAATTGTTTTACTTCAAGTTAGGTTTTCGTGAAGCCGTTTTCTATTACTTGTGGTTAGTGTACCCCTTATCTCAGAAATTTAAGGCGGATATACTTAAATGAATTTTGTAGTGACAGTTGAATGGACTACTTCGTCAAGTACCAAATATTGAAACCTATGTATTATACTTTTCCATTAATTCATTTTCAACAAAAGTCTTATAACCTTAACATTATTTTAACTCTTAGATACGGGTCATTTGACTTAAAGGGGGGAATTGGTTTTTTGTTTTGCTCAGAATTTTTTTTCTGCGCAGAGCGCGGAAAAAATATTTATTTGTTAAAGACAGATTTAAAAAAAAAAAACATTTTGCATTTATTCTATATAGCAGAAATCCTTAAAAACAGAATATTTAACCTCTGCAGACTGTATAGTTTTTACATAAAAAATAAAGTTCAATATAATATTTTGGGAAAAAAACAAGCCCCCCCCCCCGAAAAAAAAACAGATCAAATTTTAACAAGCCCAAGTTACAGTAACAATTATCATAAACATGCAGTTAAGAGCATTGACCTTGTTACATATAAAGGCCGTAGTATAGACCGTCATGCGTATTATTTAAGCAGCATATCGATCGAGGACCTTGATCACCTGCCTAAGATAAAATGATTAATTGTTTCTTGGCTAGGTCATAGAAGTTGACTAGGTCAACTACAGTAATTTTCGCATATCAAGCTGGAAAATCTAGAAAACCTCTATCATGAGAAATTTTGTTAACCCCGACATTTGATCCAATGAGAGAACAAATTAATCCACGGGGAACCTCAACTATATGTCACATTATATTTCGAATATAATTCCCATTCGATTTCACAATATTGTTTATTCATAAAGGAATTACGGCACATTCGATATCTGTTAAAACTGGTTGTATTTTAATAATTTGTAGCAAATTCCCAGGGTCGATTCGTTTTTTACATCGATTAAGCCCTCTTTGCTTCCCACCTTTTACACGTACCATTATTTTTCATGGATACGGGAACGAATGGTCTCTTTATGGCTTATCGTAAAAAATAATAACAATAAATAAATATTGTTTCTTTTGATAAAATATGACTCATTTCAAAAAGGTACACTAAATAATGTTCTGCGGGACAGTATTAATCATGTCTTAATTGTTTTGTATTTTGAGGGCACAGAAAGTTCTAATTCAGAAAAAAAAACACGTCACTCAGTGTGGCTTAGGGAGCGCCCTTTTGATTCAAAAGTGGGTGGGGGAGCTAATAGTAAGCATGTTGGGTCGAGTCTGATTATCTATTTTTTTCTAAATTTTGCTGATCAGAAAATCAATACTTTAACATTTAACAATGTTTCTCAAAGAATTTTTCTTCTTTAGTTAATGTATTTATTATGCATGCATCATATACCTTGTTAAATGACAAGTCTTTGAATTTATCTTTCAATATCTTGTAAAATTTACTCTTCTTCAGGTGTTCTTCAGGGTAAAGGTTTTCATACATCGAAAATATGTCGCATCTGTTCAAACATGATGGCATTCTGTATCTTTCTTGCGTCGGATCTTGGTCACAAACGGATGTAACATACGTTTTGATGAAACCTTCACATATCTTCCCTTAAAAGCAAAAATGAACCCTTTTAACAAATCAACCTATTCAAAAACAAGGACGATGCAAGTATGTTAAGAATATTATGCCGACAAAAATGGAAATTTGACAAGTTTTATGGTGTTGCCATAGATGTTCATTTATGGGTTCGATTCCCGCTGAATGAACAATCAAAAATTTATATATTTCTAAACCACTATTATTTTCGACTTATAGCTATACGGTATTTCAGTGTTATAGTACGTAATGTACCTTATGTTCTTTTTAGGCAACAACATGTAACAACATGTATAGCTACTGAGCCGAATTTGTAAAAATGCCATTAGACATGCTATCGAAGCTGTAAACGGAGGGACAGAGAAGAAATTATAGAAATTATGTTGGTGGTTTTGAAATTATGTTGATTCATTTAAACTGCATCATACAAAATAACATTTATATTCTTACTTTATTTGGTCCCAAATTTTAGTGCAAACCTTATTAAAAATACCTTTAAACATATCAAATGTAAGATGTTCCACCCGAATTTTATTTCATTTTGTTACATTCACATGTTCAAATTGTATATCCCATAGCATGTATAGTAACTTGATTTGCAAGTTTTAACATGGCCAGGAATTTAACACATTTCACAAACAGCCGTTTTTGGACAATTTTGGAAAATAAACTTTTGTCAAATTTGCAGCTAAAAGATATACATTCAAGAATTTTCAAATCAGTTGGTGATTCAACTTAATTGATCTGGTGTGATTCTACTAAGTATGAGTAATTACCTTTTACTGTACGTGTTTCGTTTTTAGGAATTACCATTCTGAACGCAACACCTCTTAATGCGTCGGATCTAGCTCTTGTGAAGGTTGCAACTGATATCTTTAATATGAGGCAGATCATGGTCTTTCTATATTAAATAAAACAACGTCATTTATAAACGATTCAGAAATTAAAGTTTGTAGTAACATTTATAATTTATATTTTTTTATGTGTTCAACAAGTAGCAGATAGTTAGAACAAAAAAAATATATATACACTTTGTACTTTTACAAGAGAAGGACATACAGTTTGTAAAACAAGTAATTAATCTTAATTCTAGATTCTTCATTTTTTTGTAAATGTCAAAATATGCGTGTTGTGTGTTTTTTCCATATATTTACATTGTGGTACAAATGTTTCTTTATTATCTGGAATAAACGATAAAAACCTTTAAAAATCGCTACCTGCATATAAGCTTTTGATCTACCCTGTACTTTTGAGATTTTTCATGTTTTTCCATATTTACAGCTGCTAGTTTCAAAACTTCTATTATTTTTGTCATCCTTTGTGGACCTTCAGGAAGGCTGTGAATCTTTTGTCTCCAAAACAGAATTTCCCCCACTGTAAATTTAGAATAACAGTTGACTGTACAACCACACTGTCCTTTCAAATCGACAGCAACTGCATTACGATCAAGAGCAACATCTCTTCTTTTGGAGTGACCTGCAAAATAACGGTTGCAATAGAGATTTTCATCAACAAAAAATTACAATCAGACACGGACATTGATTCTAAATTGTGTACCATATTTTTTAGTCAGGTTTTCCACATTATAGTTTGACGACCTTGGTTTGCAAGATGACAGGGCTACTCAACTCAACCAACTGCGGTAAACATCGCCGTTGCTCTGTGGCAAAGAAACTGACCAAACATCTTTGTGCTCTCAATGAATTTTTACAGACAAGCTTAACAGTGCTCCAGGTCTATGTCAATTTTTGCGTCTTCTTTTATTTTACTTATTCAGCACGTCATCTTGTTTTACTGATCTTTTCTGTCGATACAGACGTGCGTTGCGGTTACATAACTTTAGCCGTAGCGTGGATAAAGCATAATACCGACAAGTCATTATTATTTATAAAAGAAGTAAACACTTGTGCCAAATATTATATATACTATAGGTAAAAGGTTACATAGGAAACTGCGACGGAAATTGAGTAATGGACAAACGAACTGACGGACAGACAAAGGTAATTATACCCATTCTTCATCGAATTTTTTAGGCCTTGTACACTCGAACATAATTCTTTTATTCAGCATTCTCAAACGACATAATACTTACTTAAATTGATATTCAACATTGTTATAATATGCCAAAAATGACGCGCCTTGCGTCATATATACATGTAGCTATTAAGTTTAATCATTTTTTACACAATTTAGAAACTAAATTTGTAAACCCACGATTGTTATATGATGCAAACTGATAACACGGGACTCTGATTGATTTGCCAAATCATGACGCGGTAATAGGGTCACAATTGTTTTTCTTTTAGTTTATTCAAAAAGCTAAACATTTTAGCATAAGCTGAATTAATTAAGCATTTATAAGCTTAAAGCATTTTAGCATTTGCAATATCTTTTTAAACAACCAATGAAATCTCTGCATCTATCAGCTTCGGAATAAAATATACTGTGCAGGTCTTTTCTATAACTTCAACCAACTATTTTTTCAACACGGGGTATAACCGGCAACGTATAACCCTGGCAAAATAAACGACAGTCCTATCAATAAAACAAAACAAAGTTGAATGATAAAATCAATAGTTATATGGACTATCAAATACAAACTATAGACGACTGCAAATTGGTATACCTCTAAGCTATATTCTGACTTAATTTAAACAAACTTTATAACAATTTAATATACATGTTTTTCGTTTTAAAAGTTTACACATTTTCTCTATCGAATATGCTATATTCTTCCGTAATCCCCCCTTATTTGACAAAGTTTATCTTGATATGATAAGTGCCCTACACCGAAATATTTCTTTTCAAAAAGTCCCGTGCGGGCCCGGTGGCAAATAGGCCCACAGCAGAGCCTGCCTTGTCGTAAGAGGCGACTAAGGGTCTTGGGATTCTGACGTCGGGTCAGTGCTCAGCCCACAGAGCGACCAAGTGTGTACCCTGGGTGGCTGTATAGGGTGGCCCTCGTCCGCTGGGGTTGTCAGGTCTATAATAGGGAAACGCTGACCGCTGACCATAGTAGGCCAAGGTGTGTGGAGAGGGCCACGCTTCATGCACGTAAAAGACCCCTTTGTGGACTGCCAAGTAGTGCACCACATAGGCTTAATTTTCCGCCCCTACCCACCTCTCCTCTTTTTCCTGTGGACGTCAAAACTCACTGTTCCTTTGTTCCCACCCCATCCCCATATTTCATTTATCATCATCATCATCATTATTATCATGTCATGTTCATTTAATCATCGTTTTCATGTTCATCGCCCGTAAATAATCTATATAGCGTTTCACGGGCTTAAAACACCAACTCACTCACTCACTCACTCACTCACTCTTTTTCAAAAAATTATGTTTTCGCACTCGAAATTATGCATAAAAAAAGATAATTGAAACATTTTCACAACAGTTGACGGCAGTCGCTGCAATAGGTAAACAGTTATATTAGTCTATAAAATACTAGTAACTTTTTTCAATGAATTTTCGTTTTAATAACTGTTATTGGAAATGAAAATTCTTAAACTGTTTATATGAATTTGACAAATAATGTATATTGCTCTTATTCTGGTTACTAGTTATTTTCATTCATTTACTATCAAATATCTATTTCTACCGTATAGATGTACCGGTGGTTCCACGCTTACATGACATCCCAAAAGTGGGGTAACTTAAAATATATATATATTTTTTAAGTAAGATTACCTTTTGGTGCGCTGCACGTGTCTTGTGTATTCTAATGCTAAACTGTAACTAATTGGTATTATCTCAAAATTGTTTTAATTATTACAACTAAATACAACTTTTAACACTATAAAGGAATAATTTATTTCTTCTGCCATGAAATATTCTTCTTTCTTTTTTTAAACCCCCGCTTGAAAAATAAGGGGGTAAATAGTGATAGGGGTGTCCATCCGTGCGTCCGTCCATCCGTTA
The DNA here is from genome assembly GCA_963971305.1 of Arcuatula senhousia. Taxonomy (NCBI): domain Eukaryota; kingdom Metazoa; phylum Mollusca; class Bivalvia; order Mytilida; family Mytilidae; genus Arcuatula; species Arcuatula senhousia. Next base: position 44,204 of record CAXARO010000343.1, on the reverse strand, counting down.
CACTTTAGGGTACCCTATTCTTATCCGCAACTCCTCCTTAACCCCTAAATCGATTTTCATGAAACTTTCATACAATTATTGTGACATACTGCAGATGTGCACCTATACTATTTAAAAATTTGATCTGATTGATATTTGATGTTTTCCTTAGCAAACAAGGAATCGGCCATTACACAACAAAGGGGTATGCATCTCTTATCCACAACTCCTACTAAACCCCTCAATGGATTTCATGAAACCTTCACACAATCCTTGTGACATTATTTAAATGTGAACTTACTATTTGAAAATTTGATCGGATTGTTTTTATTTTGTTTTTTTTTGTTTGTTTGTTTTTTTTTTTGGGGGGGGGGGGGGATATTTATTTGTGAGCAACTGCTTTCGTGTTAATAGACGCGACCTCTAGTGATAGATCATTTATCTTTAATTCATTATATTACACAGCTATAAAATATTTTTCATACTATTTTTTTTTTTTATTTTTGAAGTCACATTTTATGGCCAGAAAAATATCACAGGTGGTTGCATAAATCACAACTGGGAATAATTTTGTGGACTTCATGCCATTGCTAAATGGTATTATAATTGAAATTACGTTCAAATATAAGGGCAGTTGCATGTAGATATATGTTTAAGTTGTTTTATTTCAAAAACTATTATTACGAGATTATCAACTTATTTAATGAACTGAATATCTTGTAAAAAATTGTGTTAGACTTTTCCAAAAACTGCGGTCGTCTGCTGCCGTTTTCAATGATTAACTGCCTTTAACTCCTGTCCCTATTGTCTTTTTCTTTGTTCAAAATCATACACCGTTAGCAAATAGGGATTGCCGTTTATTTTGTCAGTCTGCGTTGCCGGTAATACCTCCTGATTAAGGGATATTCCACCGTTTCATATTGTCAACAGAACAGAACAGAATTTTTATTTGGTCTAAAATCCAAATACAGGATTGTTACCAATACAATTACAATTATATACACATACAAACATACAAACTATTGATTAAGACACTGTTATTGTTAATGAACACTATATTGCGAAAAAAACTTCAATTGTCCTTATTTCTAGAATGCTATCCGACAACAAAGTAAACTATTTAAACACATTCCATCAAATGTAATTATATCATGCAAAGTTTTATCAAATGCTATCAAACCGTTTATATAGAAGGAGTTACGCTTACAAGTTATGGTGAGCCTTGTATGTTTGAGGCCCAATATGGATAGTCATTTGCGCTGGACCCATGCATTCTTTGGTGAACTTTCCGACAAAATACTAGCATGTTAATAAAATTTCATGATCATGCATCTCATACTCCTTTCATTGAAAAATAGCTTAACACTTTAGGTAAACCTAATTATAACTCTTTTCTGTGGTCAAATTAACCATGAGATTGATTAAACTAGTACAATTTTATGACGATTTCTTTGTTGTTAATTCATTATGTGTATAAAATTTCATGATGATTCCATACTTCTTTCACTGCTATGTGGCTTACCTGATTTGGGACGGACGGAAAAACAGATTCGAAAATATATACTTTCGTACATGTTGCATAAAATGACTCAAAACTTTTGTAAAGTATATACAGACAAATAAATGACAGCAACTCCGACTACTACAGACTCATCTAAGTCCCTTTTCTATATAAAAATGTACGGGATATGCAAATTTGACGTGCAGGACTAAAGTGTGGTTTAGGAGGCTGCTTAGATGTTTCACAGTCCAGTACCCTATAATATGAGGACTCAGGGGCTATGTCAATAAAGGGTGTAAATCGTGTTTCACTTTGTTTAAAATCATACAACGTATTTTAAACTGCCTTCAGGGTTCCATACACAGACAAAGTACAAAGTACAAAGGACATATACACTTAATCAATAATAAACATGATAATCCAAATATTATTATCTTGACCAACATGACCAATGTCATGAATGTGGATCTCATTTTAACTATTCTAAAGACTGCTTTATCAATCAAAAATCTACAAGTCTAACTATGGAAAAAATAGAATTATCTAGATTTGAAATAAGTTTAGGTTTATCAAGTGGTTCAAGTTTGTTAACTTCTGGTTGTGAAACTATAATTTGTCTTACAATCGTTTCCTTTGATCCTTATTTAATAAAAATTCAAGCATAAAATGAAATTTATCATCTGATACTTGACATTTTCTACATACCCGATGTTCACGGACTATTTTCTTATAACACTCAAGTTCTACATCTAAGTGATGGTAATTTTGTTAGTAGCCTATTCTGAGCGATATTGACAATATCATGTAAGCAAACGGCTCAGTTATTTTTTTTTTTCAATTCAATCTTTATTGTCATATATACTATATATACAGTTTGTGACAGTATAACATAGACATAAACAGACATACATACAAATACACATGTAACAAGTTGAAAAAATATATATATACATTATGAAGCAAATGTTTAAGGTTCCCCTGTCCTCAGTTCTATAGACTTTTTAATAAAGGATCCTAATTTATTTACCTCTGTTGGTAATGCTTATTCAAGCAATCCATTGTCCACACAAGTATTACAAAAAGTTTTCTGTCTGAAAAAAAGACCTAAGTTCACATTCACTAAAGCGTGAAAATGGGGCCATGGTCACATGGCATGGTAACAGTTGCGTAGACCATAACCTAAACTGTCTGTATACCTAATATCAGATGCCTAGCTAATATACTTTTCAAGCAATTCATCGTCCACAAAGTCTTACAAAAAAGTTTACGGCCTGAAAAATGACCTAAGTTCACAGAGTCACTGGAGCGTAAAAATGGAGTCAGGGTCACATGGCATGGTGACAGTTGCGTAGACCATAACCTGAACTGTCTGTATACCAAATATCAGATGCCTAGCTATTATACTTTTCAAGCAATTCGTTGTCCACAAAAGTCTTACAAAAAAGTTTACGATGCCGCCGCCGTCGCCGCCGCCACCGCCGCCGCCGCCGCCGCCGCCGGAAAGTAATACCTATGTCTCGCCTTGTGCGACTATTCGTCGCAGGCGAGACAAAAATGGCATGACACATACGTTCACCAACCGTTAGCCACCTATATTTCACAAACTCATATAATGTAAAGTGAATGTTGATGTTGCACACGGATTCTAAATCGCAATGAAAATGGAAAGTTATAGTGCCAATAAACCTGGTTACCTCGGGTTTTTATTCAGCCTGTACCATAAGTCATGAACCAGTCTTGTATATAATAAAACTTACGGCGACAAATATCAAAGTCTTTTGAGGTTTAAAAAAAAACTTTCTTAATTGTCCAAACACTTGAAGTGGACACGAGGCGATGCTTGATTTGTGTTATTTAAACCAGAAGATTTTATTTATTATGTTTCTTTTGTATTTGCTTTTTGGTATTGTTGCCGTACAACTTTTGTCTAAAGCGTCTCTTATTGGTCTTTAATGGACAAAAAGGGCATATACCACGTATTGAATTTAAATTATTCGCCCGGTATTACCTCCTGTAAAATATGTATGCACTGCATGTGTATTTAGGACAATGTACTAGCAAGATGTTATTGGCCAGATCGCACGGAGTGAAAATTCCAGGGATATATACTGTAGATGTCGTTTAAGCGGGCAACCTTTTTTGTAATTATCATTTTCCTCAGCACCTACATCTACTAATCATAGCCTCTTGATATTTAGTTTGTAAACTTATTGATTAATTCTGGAATGGAAAACGACCAGTTGATGCTTTTGTGAGTCCCTTCCCTGTTTGCAGTTTGCCGGCCAGTGTGGCAATTGTAGCGGGTCCCATTTAGCCTACTATTATCGACCTTTACAGAAATTTTCGCTAACTTGCATGGGTTGTTTAGTAAGCAGCATCAGCACGGGCTTTTATAACAAATGATTCGATATCAGGTTTGTCGCTCAACTGACTTAAATGTATTGATATAAATGTTCATCAGTAGACAATTTAATGCTTCGTACCAGTTTTCTCACTAACTACTCACCAGAGGCGCATTATTTTTGGTATACATCATCATCATGGGCTACCATAAAATGGAATTTGATTTCAAGTCTGACGTTTATCTACTTCTTTTTAACGAAATCCGGTCATTTCTATGTTTGACCCATTTTTTAAATGTTCTTTTTTTATTTTTCATTTTCTCGACACGTATATCCAAATAAATGAGACACCCATTTGATTTGTATAAGTGTAGGCTATGGGTAAATTTGACATCGAAAGGCATGTCACAAAAATAATTAAGGATACCTACTGTGCTCAATTTAGGGATGAAAATAAAAAAAGGTCAAGACAAAATAATAAAAACTGAAACTGTATGGAAAATCAGTATGGACAACACATATCCCTTCCCGAAATAAGATTATTTTGATGGTTCCGTTGTACATCCTTAAACCATGTATAGAAATAATGTCCAATTATCAGTATGCATCATATAACTTTCGTGGATGTACAGAATCAGTCAGTAAATTATGTAAATAGAAATTAATGAGTTGTGGAATAAGTGTACGCGACACAACCTACAACAATAACAACAATTTAAAAATCTACAACAGAAACAGCCAGCAGCCTTCAATGTGACCAGCGGTCGCTGCTCGCTGTTTTTAATTTGGCCCTGTATAAAAAAAACCATATGATTCAAGCTTAATCCTAAAGTGTCAATGAAAAACCCCATTCTTGACCCCCCCCCCCAAAAAAAAATATATAATCAAAACAAAAATAAAGAAAAAATGTGTCTATTGGACACAGATGCCCCCGCTAAGTCCCAAACAGGAAGTAGATGTCCAACAGGTCTAAAACTCGTTGAGGACATACAGTTTGTCATATTGAATCATCCTACCAAGTATCAAATTACTCTGATATACAGCTCCTGAGAAGAGCTTGACGGAAATTTTCATATCATGTTCACCTATTTTCACATCGGCCTAAGTCCCAAACAGGAAGTAGATGTCCGACAGGTCTGTAAATCGCTAAGGACAAACAATTTGTCATACTGAACCATCCTACCAACGCAGGTACAAGTATTTGGTAGTCGGTTATAAAAAGACTTACTTTGTCATCCAAGAGTCTAGCAAGAAAAACAAATTTACAGAAGATCAAATAATAGAAATGCTCAACTTTCTAATCGACAACATATTTGTACAGTTTGGTGGACGTGTTTTTCAGCAAACAATAGGTATCCCAATGGGCACAAATTGTGCACCATTGCTTGCCGATTTGTTTCTTCATTCATATGAAGCGGACTTCTTACAATCACGTCTAGACAAAAAGGACCGCAAACTTGCTTTATCCTTCAATCTCACATTTCGTTATATTGATGATGTCCTTTCACTAAACAATCCTCGATTTGGTGACTATTTACATCTCATATATCCGAAGGAACTTGAGATAAAGGACACTACAGATTCTAGGAGGTCTGCTTCATATCTGGATCTATTTCTCGAAATTGACACACAAGGAAGGCTTTGTACAAAGCTCTATGACAAACGTGATGACTTCAACTTTCCAATAGTTAACTTTCCCTTTCTGTGCAGCAACATTCCGTCCGCTCCAGCATATGGAGTTTACGTATCACAATTGATTCGCTATTCCAGAGCATGTGGGGAGTACAACGACTTCCTTGATAGAGCCACACGGCTGACAAGCAAATTGTTAACACAGGGGTACGTTGCTCCCAGGTTGTTGTCATCACTCAAGAAATTTTACGGACGACATCATGTGCTTGTAAACAAATACGGGATTTCTATCTCTCAGATGAGCACAGATGTTGGTTTGACATAGAGTTTTGTAATGTCATCCTTTCCGGATTTGATCAACACTTAATCGATCTTTGGCAACGTGACGGGTGTGCTATAGCAAGCAGGAACTGCTTACTCTTCCGGAGCACCTGAGTTCACTCTCGTTTCGACTTGAGTTCGCGTTGCTGAATGCGGTTTTGTTGTTATGTGTGTTTGTGTTTTATGTTGTTATGTGGTTTGTTTTGTTGTGATGATTTTTGTCTGCCGGTTTTGTCTTTGTCTTTACGGTTTTATGATACTGATTACCCCTTTGGTACACCTTTGCTTCTTTCAAATTATTCTGATATACAGTTCCTATCGAAACAAAACAGATCGATCTTTTTGTCAGTGTAAACGGGAAAAATCGATCTTTATTTGAATCGATTAAAAAAGAACCGGACTTAAAAAGTCCTGCTTTAGACCTAGACTTAAAAAGATCGATCTTTTTTGAATCGATCTTTCTTGTAGTGTAATGTAGTGACCGCAGGGAATGAAATACAACGACCGTATTTTTCGGGTTTGTAAATGCAAACCAGTCTTTTTAAGATCGATTTAAAAAAGATCGATGTATTTTTTTTTTCATGGTGTAAACAGGGTGTAAAATAACAAGAATAAACAAAATTATTTACACACAAAAAAAAGCATCATAAAAATACTCATTGGGAGGGGGTATACAATTGTAAAACGACGAAATGGCTAAAAGATAAATAAATCATTTTAACGCCATGCGGTCATAGACTAATCGGAGAAGTGGTCTGATAGGTCGATCTCACATAACGGTTTGGTATGGGCGTGTCAATGATATAACGGTTTTTGGAAACACTCTGCATGAACAACAGCTGGTCTTTAAGACAGTTCCGCTTGATATTGGGTCATTATAGAAGGTAAGATATTTCGACTATTTAATAAATTTGCTTTGAAGTTAATTTTAATGAATTATTATCATATGAAAAGAAAGTAACGATCTTTGACAACAATTTAAAAAAAAATACTTCCACAATTGCTGACCTAATTTATAAAAAAAATTAATTTATCAATAACTTAATTAAAAAAAAAACAACAACAACAAACATTTCTATTTAAATATATTTTAACATACTGTTATCAAATATTTTGAAAAGTTAGAGATTCTATGACTAGATATTTGAAGAAATTGTTCGTCAGTTTTTACATTTACAAGAAAATCAAATAGATATTCAATATTACATAAACGAAATCTTTTAAGTAACAAGTGTAATAATCAGGTTTATAAAATGCAACCAAACTGTATTTTTGGCGGTTGAAAATCTGTTCTTTTTATTGAACATTACTTTGGCAATTTGAAATTCGAACTTTAATGATACTAATACTTTATTTCTAAATAAGGGTAAAACATGTATCTTATCCAACTTTGAATATTAAATTACAAAATATGAACAAAGAGTTACGGAAAGGGGTACTGCAGATTCATGCGCTACTAATCAATAAGAAAACAGTTCAAATGTTTAATATATATTTTTTTAACGATAAATAAGTTATTTTTTTTAAATGATAAATGAGTTATTTTTAACGATTAATAAATTATTTTTCTCTATCGTTTATTTAAAATATCAAAATATTCTCTTTCAATGTCCAAATATATTCAACATGCGATTTCTAATCCTCTTTCTGGTTTAAATGTTTTGGTATTTGTTTTAATTTTGATAAGGTAAGATTTTGGTAATTGCGGTTTTATGTACATGTAATTGTTAGTTTTTTTAAATCTTAATTCAGTACATACCTTTTTGTATGTTCTGGTCACCGTTTTCTAAATTCCCTTTGAATAAAAAGTCAAACAGATGATTTTCCGCCATGATTCGACATCTAATAAAGGTTTTTGTGCCAAAATCTGACCCAAAATTTCAAAAATCTAAAAATTCGGCGGTTAACTACAGTCCTCTTTGATTGGTTATATTTCAAATTTTAGAAAATGGCACAAAGTCTTCACGGGGACGTGTATGACTTTCAAGAAGACAATACAGAGCTAGGTAGGTAGAATAGTAGATAATTAACATTTGTACATGTATAGATTTGCATATTTTGAATGTATATAATTTGATGTCATTGTTAAATAATATTTTCAAATAATAGGGGCGGACGCAGATATTTCAAAAAGGGGGGGGGGTATGTGTTCTACAGTCAACTGAGGAAAAAATGCCTTTCACACCAATATCTAAAATATACTCAAAAGTTATAAAATGAAAAAGTAAAAACTAAGTGGGGGAACCGGATTTCACACCCCTCACCTGAACACCCCCCTGGATCTAGGATCTGTGAAACAGTAGGCGCGAAAAATTTTTTTTAAGAACAAATATTTTTAAACATTCATATTAATTTCAAAAATAGACTCTATTAAAATATTTTTCAAAAGTGTTGGCAAAGGCCTCTTTTGACACACACAGCCCGCCCCTCCCGATCTGCCACTGTCTGGGATACACACCTGAAGTTATTTTGAATTAGGAGTTACGTATACATTAGAAATCAATAATTCTGGAAACGTCACACCTAGTTATTACGATTAAATATACACAATATATATATTATATGCACATTGTTTGCATCTGACCTTGCCTTAGATATGCCCCGGGCCTTGTGTGATCAATGCTTTCAGCACTGTGTCAGTCAGTAGGTATTTCTTGGAAATTAGTTACTTGTACTTAACGCTTTTATTTATTTCACATCTTATTATCGTCTATGGATATTAAAAGTCACTACAAAACTTTCAAAGTAGTGTGTTGTTTTCCCCCAAATATGTTTCCATTGAAACCTGTTTCTTCATATTTTTTTAACAAGCTCAGAAATGTATATTAGAATTATACAAAGTTATGACACTGCTCTGCTTGTCGCAAAGCAACCACTAATTATAATCGTACGTTATCCTTTTATATATTTTTTTAATTTCATTTCGTGTACATATTTATTGCCCCCCGCCGCAACGCGTCGGAGGATGTTAGTAATGGTCTCCGTCCGTCCGTCCGTCACGTTTTTTGTGGGTGCAACTCCTCGGACACTACTGAACGGATGCTGCTGAAACTTTACACACTAATAGGGTACAATTAGTAGATAATCATCCGATATTTGAAATTTTCAAAATGGCCGCCGTTTCCATGGAAATTGAAGAAAGGTCGAAATATAGGACATTCAATATTTCAGTTACCTAGGTGCACAGGGTTCTGAAATTTTGTAGGCTGATAGAGCAAAAGGTACACTATGATAATACGAAATAAAATTTTGAAGCGATATTTACGGTTTTCGAGTTATTTACGAATTTGTGATTTTTCAGTCCGAAAAATGGGACTTTGTCAAACGTTTTTGTGGGTGCAACTCCTCGGACACTACTGAATGGATGAGGCTGAAACTTGACACACTGATAGGGTACAATTAGTAGATGATCATCCCATATTTGAAATTTTCATAATGGCCGCCGTTTCCGACCGAAGAAAGGTCAAAATATAGGAAATCCAATATCTCGGTTACCTAGGTGCACAGTGTTCTGAAATTTTTTAGGCTGATAGAGCAAAAGATACTCTATAATAATACGAAAAAAAAATTGTAACAATATTTACAGTTTTCGAGTTATTTACGAATTTGTGATTTTCAGTCCAAAAAATGGGACTTTGTCATGTCAAACATTTTTGTGGGTGCAACTCCTCTGATTTTAATGAATGGATGTTGCTGGAACTTTACACACTGATAGGGTACTGTAAGTTGTGATCATCCCATATTTTGACAACCAATTTCAATTGTTTCTCAGAAAAAATATCTCTTGAATTGACATACCACATAACTTTTATGCGGCAGCGGGGGACACATGGCTACGCGTAGCAATTTTGTGTTATATTGAAAAAGAACAATCATGAGCACATAAAACTAGATGTTTCCAAATATTTGATTAGCTAATTTTATTTCAACAGAAATTTGAAATACTGCATGACTTTCTTTTTAAGGCAAACTACAACTGAAGAAATTAAGACCGACCCGTCATAAATATTTTAGTTGTACTATTGTAAAATTTAGACACCTCCATGTTTTCTGTTTTTTTTTATTCATGTATATGTTTTATGTTCTGTAAAGCTATAACCAATGAAGTTTACTGTGTGCTTTAATAAAATTTAATAAAAAATTAAATGTCGCCGTAACTCGTGACTTGGTGTTTGTCGTTACTTTGTTAAAATCAACATTTATTGGCCATTTAGATAAGTCACTAGAAGAGAAATATGGGAAGTTAAAAGATTTCTTTGGATTTAAATGGTGGTCTTTAGTAAAGTCCCCTGGTGGAGATATTGACGTTATTCTTGATGGCGAAAACATCAATAGCTTCTTGAAAGGTAAATGTAAATAATTGTTAAAAAAATTTAGACAAAAGTTTTTTTTGTTTTCAATTAAATATGAATTCTTAAAAGGGGTCTTTGTGAATTATATAACGCCAATATCGTAGATTTTTAACATTTCACAGACGTATTTCCTTGTGTACACTAAAAATAATAGAGACCACGCATATCAACACTCAACCTCCTAAAACAGAGAGAAGATGATCGACCGACCAGGAAATGAGAAGCATACACCAAAATAAAACTAAAAGTGCTAAAAAGAAAATATACACCTTAATAAATTCTTCACAAGATTCCGAAAAAATCTGTCACACAATTTCCCTGCTTTTGACCATGTCGACTCAGAAGGCATTCCGATCTAGAAAGGTAGGGTGTTGCGCAGGGGAGGATCCAGAAGGGGCCAGGGGGGCCTGTGTAATAGAATGTAAATTGTATCCGCTGTTTTACCAGTAAGTAGAAACCAATTACATGGTTCAAAAGTTGACAGACCGACAGACTCTTTCTTGAGTAAAATAAAAATAATGTAAAGATGAAGATCTTCACAGGTGTAACTTGGTGTAAATCTAAAGTACCATAAAGCAAGCAGTACCTTTTGACCATGCCTAGAGACGATAAATATACGAAAAGAACTTATTTTTCTTCTAACAAAGTTCTGTAGATTTTAACATTTTCAATTATATGCATGAAAGCGACATGTCAATGCGATTTGTATTGGATTTGTGAGATATATTAAATCAATAAGAACCGTTACTTCATACCCATATCCAAAAGGGGGGATCTAGGGGTTTGGACGACCCCCTGGTCTATTAATTCAAAAAATGTGACGGGGCTTACTGAAAAATGTTTTTCACAACGTTGTTTATATAAAATCAAAGTAAAGGTGAAAAAAAATCATTGCAACTATACATAACAAATATAAATGTTCCACCATAACTCCCTCACATAAGCATACCTGGGTCTTGAAATTGATATCTACTGATGTTCTTGTATTAACTGCATAACATATGTAAATGGTAAACCATAACTTCCACACATAAAACAGACTTCAGAAAAGCGTTTAGTGGAAATTGCCAAGATTTATAATGTTTAAACTGTTCGTAAAAAATCTACAATTAATGTTTTTTTTTGTTCACAGAACACCCAAGGTCATCGCCATTTACCTTTGGGAGCGTGGTTGGTGCTTGTAAAAGTAATCATAAATTTGTTCAGGTATATATTTGTTAAGTTTTATATCAGTGAACTGTTTGACTCTGCAACTCTATAGTCAGTCTACGGAACAGAGAATATATATAGTCTTGGTCTATTCTATATCGTGTATCGTTGTAACCATAGACCCTTCAAAGTTAAAAGAATCATTAGAGACATTGTGCTAAAAGTTGTAATTCCAAAATAGCGGATTGCTAAAGTATGACAAGTACATGTACGTTAAAATGATGTGCTACATTTAACATAAATATTTTTCCCTTTTTTAAACAGTAAAGAAATATCTTCTTTGGCAGCAAATCAAAAAAAAAATTTTGAAAACTCTTCAGCCCTCCAAATCGATTCCTAGTTCGTCGGACGTTAAAATAACAAAGTGCAGCGCGCAAAATCTGTTTTGATTTTTTAATTTTTTTATAGGAAAAGGGATTTTACTTGGCCAGCGGTATCTTTTTTTTTAAGTTTAAGGGGAAAAATATTAAAATCTACTTCAGTTAAAATCAGAACTATAAAGTTACTATTATTATTCACTTTCGTCATTTTTTTTAATTGCTATTTCTTTATGTTAGTTGTGTCGTGTACACCTATTCCAGATCTCCATGATTATCCTAAATACATGAAATAACGTTTGCTAAACATGTTTTGATGTTTAATAGCTGCAATTATTGACAAATTATAGTTTTACACATGATAAGTGATATACATGATGATTTTGTGTCAATTTACTATTAAAAACATGCAGTGCTAAAAAAATGTTTTAATACAATTTATGACACCGAGGCGGGTATATCCCGAAAAGACCCGGGTATTTTTATCTCATATTGAAAAAAAAAAATTCTTGCCGACAATATCGGACACAGAAAATCCGACGATCTATGAATCGATTTGGAATGGTTTTATCTGAGCATTAAAATAACTATATTTGAGAGTTCATAGCTTTGAATTAAATAAATATATATATGCAATGCTCATTGCATGATAATGATATGTTTTTACGCAATATCTGCTACACTTGTCTTAGCGATCTTTGAAATTAACCTTTTTTTAAATTGTACAAAATTCATTACTAGTGTTAAGTCCTAAAATATTTACTTATAAAAATGCGTATAATTTATCACTTGCATTTCATCAATCTTACTTTCCCCCTTTTCTCACATTTTTGTAATATTTATCATATGTTGTAATCATTAATAAATCATTATCTATTGAAATTGGTTTCTTTTTTTTTCTCTTTTGAAATATGTAAAAGACCGACCATTTTATCGGAAGGGGGGGCTTATATTTTGAAAGCAGAATGCAAGAAAAAATATTCTGTAGAACTATTTCTACGACGCCTTGAAAATAAATGATTAAGACCAAACCGAAATACCAAGCCCACCTTCAAGCTAAATGGTCCGTCTCTTAATTTTTTTCTATTTTTATTTTCTAAATTATTATATATTTGTGCTGCATTTTCTGTGAAACGAAGATTTACTTAATGGCAAAGTCATTAAAGTAGCTTGTGCATAAATTATGTTCTATAATAACTTCTTGAAGAGTCTTTATGAGTCTTCTGATACAAATTATTAAATGATCAGAGACAAGCCGCTTTACAGTGTACCTTAGAGACTAATCATTATACAAATAAGATAAAAGGTAGCCAGTTAATTACACAGAGACAGAAAAGATTAAGATAATTTAAGACTGCAAATGTGACGAGTATTCCAGAAAAAGAATTTTTCATGGGGAGGGTTAAATTAAGTTTAAACAAATACGATTTGAAAATATCAAATAGGAGCTTATTTCAAATTAAAATCTTTTTAACCAACAACTTTTATTTACGAGTTGCAGATTTTTAGTATCCACGATAGACTCTTTTTCTCAAATCAGACAATTGTAAAAAAATCTTCTTAATATGAGAAAAGTAATAAAAATGTAACAAACATCAATCATACTGTATCATATAATGCTATATTTTTATTCCAAGCAAAATTAAAAACGAATTAATCATTTTGCAGTTCACAGGAACAACAGGCAAGAAAATATTTTTTTCTCTTTTGGATTTTCAACGATACACAAGCAGCTTCAGTAAATTGTTCCCAACCGAAATTAACACAGATATATTTTGTAGAACTCTAATCAACGAACTAGATAAGGTGAGTAGTCTTTTTTTGGTTTTTTTGTGTGTGTTTTTTTTTTATAGAAAGCAAAACTTTCGTTCATTGTTTTCTGAATTCTTCCCTTTTGATCATTTATTGATATTTAATATTTTTTAACGATTTAGGGACCGACCATTTAACTTTAAATTAATCTAAATCCAATTAAAGAAATTAATATACTGTTACATCGTGATTAAGAACTAATAGGAGACCCGTCATAAATATTTGTGGTTGTGGTATACCACATTAAGTATTTCAAAATTAACTTAGTATGGTTTATTGTGTGCATTTATAAAATGAAATTATTTAATGAAAAAAAAACAGCATGTGTATAGTACACTTCTCCTGAAGGCGGAGCCCGAGATTTTATCCCCTGAGAGATAATAATCTTTTTATGCTGTTGTGCTGTTTATCTCATATGTAATCAAGAAATACACGTACTATATAGAAAACATGTGATATCGTTGAACATAGTCAAGTTTCAGTAATCAAAATTTTTTATGATGTTTACATCATCATGTAAAATTACTATCAATTGAAAGTGTTTCAAGAAGTTGTAACCTCATCTCTTATTTTCATCCGATCCTAAAGAAAATTATGCTCTGAGCGTCATTGTACGTGCAATCGGTGAGCAACCTTTTGCAATTAATCTGTAGACAAAAAAATTTTCGATGATTATGGGATTTCTTAGATCTCGGAAAATAAATTTAATATTTTAATGGCTCGGCGAGTCTCGCCATTAAAATATTCAAATTTATTTCCCATAATGTTAGAAATTCCATAATTAACTCGCTTTGAAGAATCTGTTTTTCATTGGTCCGATCTTATTTTCCACTTAGCTGTCAGCTTGTCAAACATGGAATCTAATATCAACAACAGTATATCAGCATAAGTGCCATTGTAGCATTTCAACAACCTATTATTATATTAAATCATAACAAAGTTATGCTACGACTGTAAAGAAGCAAAGGTGTACCAAAGGGGTAAAGCTTGGCAATGTCCAAATACTTCAAAGCGCCAATTAAACACTATATAAATATGAAGACCATCTGATGATAAAACAAAGATGACGAACTGGAACCTAAATAAATACTAAAGCTAAGATCAACCCATGCCTGAAGTAGGATGTCTCACAAAGATTATAAGTTTTTAAAGAAACATCAAAAAAGTTTTTTATACAGCTTAACATGTTAAGATCAGCTGGATGGAATCGATTAACAGTTTTAAAAATAATAAATTGTTGATATAGTAATTTATACATTTTTTGAAATAATAAATTGTAGATATGGTATTTTATTTAAGTTTCTCACAAACATATATATTTAAATGTTTATTTAAAAATAAAAATTGAAAGATTGATTGATTTATTGAAATAAAAAGGCACAAAAATAAACAATAGTTAATACAAAGAACAAAAGCTGGGTGAATCAGTACAATTTTAATTAAGATACTTTGATGGCGTAGAAAACCAAAAGTGTCGAATATGAATTATTTGTGAAATAATGTCTGCAAATTACATCACTTTTAAACAATCCATTTTAGGATCAAGACGACGTTGTTGGCTCAGAGAGAATAGACCACGAGTCTCAGTTTTTAGATAATCAGGTAACATTCTCCTTTTACGTAAAACCGTAACGAATTTGTTAATTCCAACTCACTATAATATCTGAAGACGTCTTTAAACAACAAAATACTTTATCCTCGCATTACGTCAAAAATAAAGAGATTCAGGTAAGGGTTGTAGGATATTCTGCAACACTTTTTGCATAACACCAAATGTCATATATTTCATTACCTGTCACGTTTGGGGGTTGCAATACACATGATACATAGGTGAAAATTCCCAGCCATTCAACAAAAGGGTGAATGGGCACAGAAGTGACCTTACGAAAAAGCCATTCTTGCCCTGAGTCAACATTTCTTATCGCAGGGCCAGTACAGTTTTCAGTATTATTTCTTGTAAATTTTCATTCTTTGATTATTTACAATTTTTGCTTTTTCGTCTGTCCTGGTACCATTGTTTCTTTAAGCCTTTTCACTATGTGTTTAGGTTGGTTTGAGCTTTCAATAAAGCTTTATTATGTGCTTTAATTTATTTTAATCATATTGCTTCAAGATTTTACTTTCCAGACATTATATTTTATTGTATTTTGTTCAGTTTTATTATTTTTCATGTTGAGGATTAATTTCGAGGTTCAAGCATAAAGTTCATGATTTTAGATATTATACGTCACAGATCTTGATTACGTATTTTATTATCATCATATCAGATTACAAACGCTGATGAAGCTAGTCGGTCCAGCGAAAAATCAGCAAATTTGATTATTAATTATTGTCTTTTGACTAATTATTATTATTTTATTTTAACATCATATTTGATGTTGTGCACCATTTTAGAAATTTTTTATCATTTTTGTTTGCACAGTATCATTAACTGTTTTGTTTTCGATCCAACATCCCATCCCGTAGGTTGATACGTTGGATGAGCTTTGATAATCATATTGATATCGCTTGTTTGTAACAAGAAATCTTAAAAAAAAAAACCAATTGAAGTAAGTTTAGTATAAAGAATATATATAACAAGCATTCCGAGAGTATTGCAAAACAATACATACATGTAGTCCCCTACTGGCCTCATATTTCAGTCACTGGTAACAATTTATCAAGCAAATAAATACCTAAACTTGATCAGTTTATTATCTACAAGGAACAATAAAAAAGTGAAGAAAATAAAATTGCAATGGATTTTCAAACTTCAAAGGGCCATAACTCCCATTAAATTTGTGGACCGGCACAAAACTCAAACTTTATCTGTAATAATCATGGTAAAATCACATACCAAAAATCAGTTCATTATCTATAAGCGTTTAGAAAAAAAGTGCAGAAAACTGAGGCGTGACAGACGGACAGACGGACAGACAGACGAACAGAGCGCAAACTGATATTTTAGTGAATTTTCAAAGTTCAAAGATCCATAACTCTCATAACAATTTGTGGACCGGCATGAAACTCAAACTTGATCTGTAACTCATCATGGTAAACTCACATACCAAAAATCAGTTCATTATCTATACTATGAGTGTTTAGAAAAAAGGTGCAGAAAACTGAAATTTTAGTGAATTTTCAAAGTTCAAAGGGCCATAACTCCCATTAAAATTTGTGGACTGGCACGAAACTCAAAATTGATCTGTAACTCATTAAGGTAAATTCACATACCAAAAATCAATTCATTATCTATAAGCGTTTAGAAAAAAAAGGTTCGGAAAAACTGAGGCGTGACAGACGGACAGACGGAGAGAGCGCAAACCTATAGTCCCCGTCTTTGAGATCAATTATAATCATTGTTTAAATGGTTTCCAGGTAGCCATTATGGACGAAGAAATTGAAAGTGAAGAAATTGACGTCAACGATGAACCCAAAAGGACAGCTGACCAGGTATCACTTTGCCTACCCGCCGGTAAAAATCGACTTTCAAGATCGGGTTTTCTGCACATGTCCACCAACTCATTTGTCAGAAATAAAAATTGCAACGAAGTTCCAGACAATTAATTTTGCTACGTTTCGCATATAAGAGACCAATCGGAGGAGATCTACCCCCCCCCAAAAAAACCTCGTTAAAGCTTACGAACTTTACACCTTACTGACAGCTTTAAGCTTCAGATAGATTTTAATATTACAAAGAGAAAAACTTTTAGAAAGGGCGTCAAAGCCCCTCATTAAACGACTCAGTCGTTGGTTCGATGAATAATACGCCGTGCACTCTCAGATTATACATTTTGTTTAATTTTAGGGAAATTAATCAGATCTTGTTTTTTTAATACTGATAGAGAAAAAAAGTAATAACGTTTAATAAAAATGAAATTATTTAAATAGTGTTTAATGATTTTTAATAATATATTTAATAAAATAGGAGATGAATGATGGGAATAAAGAAGGTAACGACCAGGTAAATAATAGTAATTTGTATTATTCATATTTGAAAAGTATAGATTCAAAGGTGTTCAAGATGGCATAACCTTTCGTTACAAAAATAATTATTGACTGACGGGATTAGTCTTCTTCTGTTTATGTAACTTTTTCCTTATGAAATTTTGTCCCAATAAGAATAGCGATCAATAAAATGTAATAGATACGTCATACTGCACTCAACGATGAATGAATTAAAAATGAAGGCAACTCAACCTTGCGTACATAAGCCTTATAATAAATCTTATGATGGAAGTCTTGAAAATAAATGTTCGCAAAATTATATAGTATAAACAAATATATATATACATACATTTCTAATATAATTTCAGGACTCAGTATCAAGATTTAATGGACTATTAAAAGGGTGTGCGTCGAAGCTGGTGGGGAAGAACATTCAAAACATCAATCAATTAAAATTAGCCTCAGTTAATAATGCTGTAAGACCAATCAATCAGGCCCATATTAACAACCTATTGAAGCAGGTTGAGGCAAACTATTTGAACAATAAAGTGATAGAATTTCAACCAGCCGTAGGGATTAAACATGACGAAGATCAAATAGAAGTTATTGACGGGAACCACACCCTAACTGTCATGAAGATCTTACACCAGAAATATCCCGACGAGGACAAGTTTAAATTTAGGTAAACAAGTTTGTATAATGTTGTTATCAAACGAACATACTTAAAATAAACACGCCATTAGGAATAGAGGAAATAACAAAACTACCGAACTTGAATGATCAATCTCATTGTCCAGACAAAAATCGTTTATGAAAAAAATAATGAATCTAATGTTTTGGCCGGAAAAGTTAATGAGAAAATATAAATAAATAATACAGATAATTTTGATAAAAAATATTTTGTGCGCCCATAGGGAAAATGTTTTGGCCAGAACATAAAACCTGGCCACTTTTAGACCGGAGAGAAAATTTGAACAGTTTACAAACAATACGTTACATATATTTTTTCTGTCAATAAACCACTTTACAGATTATCCAGAACGAAAACAAACAAATAAATAAACACAATTAACCTAAAATTCAGTAGTTTTATAATTAAATAATGACAGAGACAGGTTGATAATAAGATAGCATATCTAGTCTGTATTATGACCTGAAATGCACTCTACACACAGCATGTAGCTGGGTCAGCCACTTTCAGTTGTCAAATACATCACCGTTTATCAGATGTATAATAATTTTCTTATTATTTCAACACTGAGAGCTTAGACATGACAGTAATCAAAATTCCGTCAAGATATAATAATCCATAAATATTAGTTTATTTTAATGGTTTAAACATACAGAACTCAGACGTAAATGCAAAGATAAACAGCAATAACCTTAATAGAAAGAGTATTATAAATACTTGGTCAAAATCTATTTCATTTGCACAAAATGTGCAACATATATTGAATATTCCACACACAAAAAAACAACAACAAAATCTTACCAAAGATCAAGATATTTTGTATTATCTATTTCAGGGATGTCATTCTGTATGAAAAATTAACATCCAGTGAAATTTTTACTCTTGGGTTGCTTCATAATGAAGCAAATCAATCAAAAGAAACAACTCCCTTTGAGAAAATAAAAATTATGAGAAGTTTGCTAGCAAATAAGTTTGATGGGAAATACTGTCAGGAATACCAACAACACATATACTGCGTGTTTAATGCAGTGGTAAGGTTTTTTATTAATATTAGCAAAATCACCATTTGTCAATTCAAAAACTGTAATGATTTCTTGAAAGTCGAAGAAATAATTATTTTAGGTCAGTGTACTAAAGTGTATTTTCAACGTAAAACATTTCGCTTAAAATTAATTCTAATATCTTTTGTTTTATATTTACATGCTTTGTTTTGTCATTTCGATCTTTAAGGCCTTTTAAATTGCCTCATTAACTAAGTTCTTTTAAAATAAACATAAGGCTTGATCTTAAGTGTGATGAGAAGAAACTACAATGTACAATTACTTACAAGAAGGGCCTAATTGATAGGAATGCTTAAAACTAATTGTGGTTCATTGACAGGAATAGCAGTTGCAATAAATGCATCAAAATATTTTTTTTAAATAACAGTGCAACGAGGATAAAAAGCTGGAAAGAAAGAAGAAGAATAATTTACAACACCTTATCCGGCTAAGCACGATGGACAAAGACTGTTGGGATATCGTTGAAAAAATCCAAACCAAATATCCCAGCTACTCTGTATTTTTTTACACAAAGCTTTCGAGTGTAAATGTAACATCAGGGAAGGTAGTGCTGAATAAAATTTTAAACGGGTCAAAGTTGTCATCCATTGAATCTCTGATAAAAGAGGAACCACTTGCTAAAGAGGGAGATTCTCTGGTTCTTCAGAGAATAAGAGAACAAAAGGTAAAAACTCAATGTTTAAACAATTATTTTTTCTTTCATCTCTTTGATTACTAGCCTTCATCATTCTTATTAAAGTCTGTGATAATCGTGACCGAACTGCACTTAATTCCAATGATATTTTAATAAAACATGTAATTATCATATACCTTTATTGTATACTTAATAGTATACTATTTCTACTATATGAATTCTGTATTAAAATAACTCATTTATACATTTTATTGCATGAAATGAATTGATTAATTCAAATGTGTAATTATGCTTGGAGGAATAAATGGCGTGTACATATTGAGCATGTCTAAGCACTATACAACCTTTAAATAAATTAATTGTAACAATGCATCAACTTATTAAGTAAAAAGTTATAATATACGGGGTTTTTTCCTTGTCATAACAGTGAACATATGAATTTACATCAAATATTTAATACATATATAAACGCAGTCCAAAGTACATATAAAGGTCGGGAAAATTGAAATATCATATTCAAACTGACATGTTGATAATTTTAAATGTACAGAATACAATTCGAAACGGGTATAAAACAGTGAGTCTGGTTATGCTGCATATGCATATTTCAAGGAAGAAGCTCTTGACAGCTACATTTGAAACTTAACAATGGAAGATCAAAAACCAAAATAATTGAAAGAAAAATGTTAAAAACTAAAAAGTTTGAAAACTGAATAAAAATGACAACGAAGTTCCAGACAATAAATTTTGCTACGCCTGTCGCGCGTTTTGTCGATCAAAGACTTATCAGAGGCGCTCTACCAAAAATATTGAAAAAACAAACACTATATGATTACAAAGAGCATGAAACAATTAAACCAAAAATACACAAGAAGTGAAAGATCACATTCCTGTGTTTTGTGAACTCTCAATTTGGTGAATCGCATAGCCTTCAAGAAATCCCTATAATATTTAACAGAATTTTGTACATTTCAGAGACAAACAAAAGTTAAGAATCTAAGGAATGCACCATTAAAAAGCACAGATCCCGTTGCACAGGTATGAATGTTAAAACAACATTAAAAATTGGTGACCAAAACATTGATAATTAGAAACTTATACAAGAAAGCACCAAAGTTACATGGAACTTATATTTTGTTTTGTAATTTTCTTGTTCATATTATTTACTAGTACCTGTTTATTTATTAAAAAAATCATTCCTTTTATTTAAGTATAGATAAATGTATAGGAACAACTTTAATGCCAAATGATTTGTTTCAAAGAATGGTAGCACAATACAAAGATTAAAAAAAATCTACATTTTGTTATACTATTAGTAACCCTTTTTCTTGGGTGATAATAATTGAAAATCAAAACTAATGCAAATGTATAATTCAGCTGTCATGAAGGTTTGATATTTTTGTTCTATTAACAGCTGACTGTTGGTCTATCAAGTTTAATTAACAAGATGTGGAAATATGTGTTCTGTAAACAAGGGGCCTCGTCCTTTTTAGTAAGAAACTAAGAGAGAACAATAAAATATTTCACTCCACGGCCGTATATTATTTTCACTTTTCTACAGAGGAGCGTTCTCCTACAAATTGATCTGAATAAAACTATTCTTTATCTCAGTTGTAACGTTTATTGTATAATTGTAAAGTCTAGTTGCGTTTGGAAAATACACCGCGAGTAGAGTAGGCTTACATTTAATGTTAGTACTGGAACTTGTTTTATTATCTATAAAAATAATTATTTTTATAAATCTTTGATGCTTTAAGTGCTGCTATGATAAAAATCTAATAACATTTTTGGAATACAGTTCCTCTATCTTAGGGTATCTTATTTGTGAGATTCAATTTCGTGGTGATCAGAGTAAAGCATCTTTGTATTGTGCTAAGATGAATAAACAGCTTTTTTTTATTTTGTATATATTCTACATTTTTTAATGATTAAACCAAAAGGAATTCTTTTTAGATTAAAATAAAATTTGTTTTTTTTTTATTAAATCGCGTTCAAACATAGGAGCAAAAGGAGGAAATAAGGCTGTTAAAAGAAAAGGCGGCGCTCGACCAAAATATTATTAAAGATTTAATGTCAGAAAAAAAAGTAAGTAAATTTAAATACTACAATTTAATTACTCTCATGGTTTTATTCCTATCTAAATTGTAAACTACTGCTGACTACATTCCTGATGATTGATTTCCCCTCTGTTGTGACTTAAATCATATTATGAAGGTCCCACACAAATTTTTGATTATTGACATGATTACTTACTAACTGACTGATTAGCTATGAATGTTCAATATTAGAATTGTTCCCCATTAAAGCCGGGTCACTGACCACGAACCAATCAGC
This sequence comes from Arcuatula senhousia, assembly GCA_963971305.1. Classification (NCBI taxonomy): domain Eukaryota; kingdom Metazoa; phylum Mollusca; class Bivalvia; order Mytilida; family Mytilidae; genus Arcuatula; species Arcuatula senhousia. Next base: position 22,092 of record CAXARO010000343.1, on the reverse strand, counting down.
TTCAAAATGAATATTACACTTTGGAATAACATTCTGCACGCTCGACTTTAAATGAACTACATTGTCAACCAATAGTAGTAATTTTATGAGTGAATCAGTTTTGTGATTGGACAATTTTAGATAGTAGCTAGCGACAGGATTTTTATGACGTGACATTTAAAAAAGTGTAGTAAAACTTTTAACGTGCTTATGTATTTCAATTGTTATAAAAAATAGAATGGGGAAGGTATATTGCACCACCCTTACATCATGTTTTAGGTATTGAACAATTTCAATATGAAATATGTCTGAAATATCAAAACGTCCGCAGAAGTTGACTTGAGAGCAAAAGAAATACCCTCATATATAACTATAAAAAAAGTTTATTTAAATGGCTTTAGAGTTTATATCAACATGTGCATCAATTCTTAACTTTCAATTTATTGAGGGTTTAGTTTGCTTATGATCTTTTATTTTCGATCAGCACTTAATTTCTACTGCTTTTATGTCTTTTTTTCATTTTTCAGGACATCAAAAAAGAGTTTTTGGCGCTTCAAAAAAAATTTGAAAACATTGAAAATGAAAATAAGGTAGTACTTAATTAACTTGTCCTGATATTTAACTTATCCCAATACTTGATTTAGCCTGACATTTCAAAATCGCTGATACATGTAAAAGCTGCAAATTAAAATATCAAATCTATACTATTTAAAACGGTACACAAATATATATTGCAGGCGTAGATACAAGATATGAAAATTAATTTTAATTTATTCAAACCCTGGTCAGGCTCTTTGAAAACCGTTATTTTGATATAATATTATTATAAATATAGCAGTTAAGTGAAGAATTCAGATGTTGATGCTCACACAGGGTTATGTTGCTCCTCGGTTGCTGTCTTCACTCAAGAAATTTTACGGAAGACATCATGCACTTATAGACAAATATGGGATTTCGATCTCTCAGATGAGTGCAGATGTTGGTTTGTCATAGGGTGTTGTTTTGTCTTCCTTTAATGGATTTGACGCACTGAATGGACTTTTGGCAACGCGACGGGTGTGCTATAGCAAGCAGGAACTGCTTACTCTTCCGGAGCACCTGAGTTCACTCTTGTTTCGACTGGAGTTCGCGTTGTTAAAGGAATATCTCATCCTGACTTTTATAGCAATGTAGTTTATAAAGCACAAAAATTCAAAAACAAACTTATGGAAATTAAAAACTGGCTTAAAAACCTTTTGAAAAAAGGATACGAATTCAATGTTTTAGTAAAATCTTTGCATTTGGTATGTTTTGGCAGAAATATTGATAGCTTGATAGTAACTTTAAAACGTTAAATTTTCACTTTGTATCCACTGTATTATTTATAAGCACCACAGCGATCAAGTATGTCGGTTCTGTATGGTGATACAACTCTTAATCATTCATTGTTTTGACGTGGGGTGTCGGATTTAGAACTGATGTATTTGATTCTTTTACATCAATCGATAAATGTTTCTTAGCTAGTTGTCAGTAACTTCGAGTGTTCTCAAGAGAGTTCCTCCTTGTCTTGTTGTTTTCGTACAGTATTTTGTCTTAGGTTCTCTCTTGTTGAATTGAACTTTTGTCGATTGAGTTTTACAGTGTGTTTTATATGTAGCTTTGTGCAAGCTTATCAATAGGGGGAAGGTTGGAACCAAAAAACTAGTTTAACCCCGCCACATTTTATATGTGCCTGTCCTAAGCCAGGAAACTTTGCCAAAGCCTTTGTTTGTCCTTGTCATTCTATGTTAACTGTTTTATGTCAAGAATTGAGTCTTTCGTTGATGATTTAGGGATTGGTTTTGATACTTTTGTATTGTATAATAAGTCTTGGGCCAATGCAAGACGGTAAGCAGTGACCTATGGTCATGTTGAAGACTGCTTGCTGTTTTCCGTTGTGATTTTTTGAATTGCTGTTTGTTTATGTTTGTTGTGTCGCGTACACTTATTCCACATCTCAATATCATATATTGTTGATTGATATTCAGTTGTTTTGTGTTTCCATGTTTTACGTGTGGTCTGTTTTTTGTCCCGTTCTTGTTTGTGTTTACTGGTTTAGTCTCTGCCCTTTCGGACTTTTGACATTCGGATACCCCATTGGTACCTCTGCTTCTTTTATTACTTATGTTTTATAGCTGCTTGAGAGAGAAAATGCTGATCTACAAACAAGAGCATTGAAATTAGAGAAAAAAATAGAGGTATCTTTTATAATTGAAACATCTTTTACAATTCTTATTTTTTGTTTTATGGTATGACTTGAAATAATTCTATTTTTTAAAGTTCAGTTTAAAGGCCAAAAAGAAATTATAATTTGAATTTAATTGCAATTAAGTTATGTTTAAAAAAAACTAACTCCAAAGAATAAGTTGGAGTATTAAAGTTGTGTATTTAGTTTAAAAAATCATTGATGATGGATCTTTTTCTATTTCATTTAAATAAGGGGCTAGAAAGACAAAAATGCCAACAGACTATGGAAGAAGAGATTAATACATATATAGAAGAACAGGAAGAAAATGTAGAGGTAAAGTAATTTATTAATATTGAAACAGAAACTGCTGACTCTTACGGGGCACCCGTGTTCAATCTTGTTACATCTTAAGTTCGCGTTGTTGATTTCCGTTCGTTGTTGAGTTGTTGATTTCCGTTCGATTGATTTGTGTTTTGTGTTTCTTCGTGCTGCTCTCGTTCGTGTTTGCCGGTTTCGGTGTTGCCCATTTGGACTTTTGAAACTCGAATGCCCAATTGGTGCCTCTTTGCTTGCTTCATATTGAAATAAGTGCCCCCATAAGTGTTATGCATAACATATAAATTTCTATATACATAATCACATGAAACATGTTTATTCAGTCAACTGTAATTATCATAAAAATTATGTTATGGGTTAAAATGAAGATGCATCAAACGGTTTACTTCGAAAAGAGAAAAGCAAATTCGGGAGACATGAAATCATCACCGTAAAAGAAAACACAAACAAAAATACACACAACAACCAAACCGCAATAATCAACATGAGTTCAAGACGATCCCAAACTTGGATGCTTCGAAAAAGTAAGCTGTTCCCACTTGCTTCAACAAACCATTTGAGAGATAGAAATTCCGTATTTATCTACAAGCACATGTTGTCTAGTGAGAAATTTTCTAAGAGACGACAACAACCTAAGTGCAAAGTTAACTAGTGTTAACAACTTGACTGTCGACAGTGACGCTCTATCAAAGAAGTAAAAACAAATCTGCCACAGGGGTCAGTTGTGATACGTAAACTCCATATACTTATACTAAAGCGAACAACATATTGCTTCACAAAAAGGAAAGTTAACTACATGTATTGGAAAGATAATGTCATCACGTTAGTCATAGAGATTTGTACAAAGACTTCATAGTATGTGTCAATTTCGAGATGAAAATCGAATTATTTAGCGGACCTCCCTCCTAGATTCAAAGTTAAAGCATTAAATGCATGTACATACATGTATATTTAGTATCTTTAAAATAATAATCTGTAACTACTTTTTGAATATTTTTCTTATATAAAATCAATATTAACCGATCAGTGAGTATATTAACAATAGGCTAAACCAGAATTGCTAGCTTTTAGGCCTCATTTGGATGAAATATTAATGCTCATATAGCATGTATTGTTGATATACTTTGTTGTATTATTATTTTGTAGATCGAACATTCTGTGGCTAAAAGACAAAGAACTGTCAAAGACTATTCAGAGGTATTTATGTTAAATACAGGTTACTTATATATCTTTACCTGTCTTAACCTTTTAATTTTGTTTTTTTTTTAAGTAGAGGTTCCAATGTAGTATCCGAATGTCAAAATTCCGAACTGCCATGGACAAAACCACCGGATTTAATGACTATCAATTGAAGTCTGTTTATGGTCCGCGGTGTAAAATACAATACGATCAGTGTGCCGAATTTGCTTCGTTTTCAAATAAAACATATGTAGAAAGTACACCATGCCATGGGGGGGGGGGGGGGGGCATTACACGTCACTTACATCTGGTCATAAAAATGTGAAAGTGAAACCAAAATATCCATGGATTTAATGCAAAATTCAGTGTGAATCTACTTCATGATTCTAATTTTTATAGCTTTTATAGTGATTTACAAATTATTATGGAATGAATGTCATTATATTTTTCAAATTGAAATCAGGTCATTCGTCATAATTTAACTGTAGGAACAAAATAAAAGATTTTCAACAAATCAAATAAAGGTAATAACAAAACTACCTAACTTGAATGATCAATATCATAGTCCAGAGAGAAAATGACAAAAAAAAACGAATCAGTCTTACCAGAGAATTGATGGATTGCAAAGGTCCTGACTTGGTACAGGCATTTCAAACGAAATGGTGGGTTAAACCAGGTTTTATGGCGCCAAACCTCCCTCCAAAGAATGTGATCATTTGCATATTATTATGCATGTATATCAATGATTACATTATATATAAGGTTATGTATAATTGTGCTTCTTAAACTCCATTTTTAAGATACATTATATATGCAAAAAAAATCATAGTATCATGACGTGGAGTCAAAAAGACTTGGCATATATTTTTTTTTCTAAGACAAAGAACGCTATTTAATATTTTGTAGATGCTAAAGTTTGACAATAAATGCCACGAAAAAAAGGAAAAGACTTCACTTCAAAAGACACTCGAGGTAAGTTAAAAAAAAAATAATTATAACTTAAATCCTTTTAAAGTTTATAGACATGTTGATTTTATTAACTAGCTTTATTTTTGTTCGGTATTGTTTTAGGTGATTAAGGATGAAAAAAGAAACACAAACAGAGATGGCTGTCAAACTGATAATCAAACGGTAAATAGAAAAATAATATTTGCTTTACAAAATATACTTATTTAATATCAAGGTTCCCGAAATAAATGTTTTAAATTCATTATATGATGATTTGTCATGATCTGCATTATCATAAAAAATATTTTAAATACTTATAATCATAGCATACAACATTCGTATCAAAATATATATGTTCAAGTTAAAAAAAATGTGAATGATTATGCATTTATTTTAAAACATTGTTTTGGTAGACTAAATCATCAAATTTTGCAAAGAAACCGATATTGGACATGGTGCTCATTTCGGAAACAGAAGAGGTATGATTAATGCCACATTTATCATGCAATGAAATAAAATGACACATTGAGAAATAATCACTAAGGGAGCAATTATTATTTGACTTTTATCAGAGGGGACTATGATGATTTTATCTGTCCTGCTTTTTTTTTATTTTCGAAAAAAGCCGACCCTTGCTTTTTTTATTTTTACAGCTACTATAAAAAAATTTTTAGCCAAAAATACCATGATTGGTTCATGTATCAATTTGCATGGTAAGTTTGATTGATCTGTATTTCAACTTACTGTCGCGATTAAAAAAAAGAGATAATTGTTCAAATTATGAATGTGAATTTGAAGTGTACAGAAACTTTTTACCGAAATATAGTGTTATTTTTGTCTGAAAATTTCAATGATTTTATAAAACCTCATTACTCTTACAGAATGGAGAACTACCCTTTTCCGTTGGACTAAACAAAAGAAAGACAGCGGCGACAGAGGTATTTGAACTGCTAAGTCCGTAGAAACAATTTGATATTTGTACTTAAGCACATGTACAATGAACGATTGCAAAAAGAAGTCTTGATTATTATCATTTCCGAACTGAATCAGATCACATACATTCAAACTTGGACATGTTTTTAGACCCGATATATTCAAGCATGCATACAATGAACGGATCATATAAATTTACAACTTTAAATTGATTATCAAACTGATGTAGCAACAAAATACTACTTGGAGTTTGATCTTGATATGTCTTTTTATACCCCACGCAACGAAATTGCGAATGGTATGACGTTTTTGACTGGTCCGTCCGTTAGTCCGTTAGTCAGTCAGTCCGTGAACAATTTTTTTGTTACAGACATCTCAGCTATTATTAATCGTAGGCTTTTGATTTTTTTGCATGTAGCTTCAGATGGGGTCCCATATGGCAGGCTACATTTTCAGGTGTGTCAAAGATCTACCTACTGTTTAAAGAGCTGACTTAAGACTTTTTTCACTAAATTTTCAAAGTTGAAAATTTTATTCACAGATTTCACAGCAACTATAAATTTTAGACTTTTGATATTTGGTTTGTAGCTTCAGGTAGGGGTCCCATATGGTGGGATACATTTTCAGGTCTGTCGATCATCTAATTCCTGTTAAACAAGCCAACTTAGACCTTATTCACTCAATTTTCAAGGTTGATAATTTTCGTAACAGTTTTCTCAGCAACTTTAAACTGTATTTATTTGATATTTGGTATATAGCTTCAGGTACGGGTCCAATATGGTGGGATGCATTTTCAAATGTGTCGATGCTCTAATTAATGTTTTAACAAGCTGACAAAGACTTTTTTTCAATACAGGGTTGAAAATTTTCGTCACAGATTTCACAGCAACTGATGATTGTAGGCTTTTGATATTTGGTATGTAGCCTCAGGTAGGGTCCCATATGGTGGGATACGTTTTCAGGTCTGTCAATCATTTACTTCCTGTTTAACAAGCCGACTTGGAAAGACAACAACTCTGACTTTTTTTATTCCTAACTTGAAATAGATAATCTCTGTCCATAATGTCGACGCGTGCTCACTTAGGTTCTTTCATTCTATATATACTTCGAAATCAATGCATTTCAGGTACTAGAAGACGATTGGAAAAAAGGAGATGTTATTGAGGCATTCTGGAGGACTGACAGGCAGTGGTACGATGCCGTAATTTTAGAAAAAAGAAAAAATGGTAAGTTTTACCAGAAAGTACTTTTACATGCAAAACATTTATTGAATAAAAAATAAACAGATGACGCTTTAAATTTTAATTTAATTAAATTTTTCTATATTTTACTTTCTTTTCGCAGTTTTGTACATCTTAAACACCAGTCAGGTATTAAATTTGTCAATTGTTTGTATTTTGTTTGTAGCTATTCATTTATTTGTCTTTAATAAATTAGGAATGCTCAAAACAACCTTTCATATAAACTTATGTGATTTCATTCAATAGATGTAGCAACAATCATCAAATGTTTCAAATGACACTGCTTGCCTATTAGACCTTTTTTGATGAAAATGTAGTTTTAGCAAATAAATAGATACAATATACAGGTGTAATGATGAACCTTAAGCATTTCAGTTGTGAACCATATCTTAAGGATGCTTGTTGGTCTTGTTTTAGTATTTCTGTCATTTTTTCGGAATCCTCTGGATTTTACCATCAAAATAGTGTTTATTTTTTTGCCCACGAACCCCCAATTTTCTTGTTTTTAATGTCTTTAATATGTCATAAAGAGGTTATAGACAAAGTTTTATCAAATCCTATTTATTCTGTCATGGGTTTTAACAGCTATATAGTGCTAATGCTAAACCTATGAAAAAGTCAGAGAAAACCCTTACCCGCCAAAACTTAAACGTCAATTATCTTGAAAACGAAGTCATGAACCTATCAAAAATTTTTGCTTATTTTATATCTTTTACTTTTATCTTTTCATTTAAGGCATCAAATTTGAAACCTATTTATTTTTAATAATAGTAGCGAACATCCTTAACTGTTTTAAAGAAAACATCGCTAAGTGTTAAATAAAGGTAACAGTAAAATACAATTTACCAAGAGAAGATGATCAAGGAAATAAGACAAATCAAGGAGACGTACCTGGTAAATAACCAATGCACTCAATATAGCTTGGTCATGAACTTTTGCATTTAGTTATAACTAAGTATTTATAAACTTGAAATTAGTTGCTTATTTGTTATAGATAACATTCACATATAACACAATTGTATGTATAGAATTATCATTATTTTTTTTTTATTATGACAGGTTACTATGTCGAATTCACCATGGACAATATTAAGTGTGTGGTTAAGCAAAATGAAGTCAGGACAAAAAGGTGTTAATGTTCAGTTTACGCAGCATTTCCTTACCGTGACGCCTATGGAAATAATGTTGTATAACTCGTAAAATGTGTTTACTTTCTAATTTGCCGTTGCAGATCATTAAAAATTACATTCATTTGCAGACAAAGTATGTTTTTCTTTGTGTAATACATTTGTGATTCTGTTTTGTATCTCTCTGTGTTTCTGAGTAACATTGAATATTGTTTTGATATTGAAATCAATGTACTTAAAAATAGTTATGTGTTCAAAACCTCTGGTTGTGTGAAGTTTTTAAAATAATTTCTGTACATGTTTTATTTACTTCTATACAAAGTTAACAAATACTTACCATATTTACTAGTAAAGTTTTCATTCCAATCACATGCTTTGACAAATATTTGGTAAGATCCCTGTATTTGCATGGTTCACATTGTTGCAAATACATATCTTGACAAATATTTGGTAAACACCGAGTATTTACATGGTTTACATTGTTGCTTATACTTTTCTTGACAAATATTTGGTAAACTCCGAGCATTTACATGGTTTACATTGTTGCAAATACATATCTTGACAAATATTTGGTAAACACCGAGTATTTACATGGTTTACATTGTTGCAAATACTTTTCTTGACAAATATTTGGTAAACTCCGAGCATTTACATCGTTTATTTTGTTACAAATACATGCCTTGACAAATATTTGTTAATCTGATCATAGGAAAAAAATCTTTATTTTTATCTAATATATGTAAGCAGTACATGAGGTATATATTAATATATATAACTTCTTGACAAATATCTTGTAAGAGTATTCAAGGATCTGTTCCTGCTTTAAAGTATTACATGTAATTGAGAGAAATTGTAAATTGGTTTGACCAAATATTTGTTATTATGAAATCAAGCACAAGGTTCAGACAAGCTTTGAAATTTTGACAAATATCAGTTTAAATAATGAATAAACCACAGTTAAATTCTTCTGTTTTTGTTGTAAATATCACCTTAACAATGAAAAACTGGTACATTTCAAGAAATTTGAGCATATGGAAATGCTCAAGTTATAATGGAACGTGTTTACATAGTATTGTTCGAATTTACCCGATCCTGAATTCAAGTTTCGGAGATCGATAAAAGAAGCAGACAATGAAAGCTAAACTTTTTTTTCAAAGAACCTTTCACATGACACGTCCTTAATTTGTCGCGTTGTTAATCACATCAAACGACAAATATGAGTTTTAATGGGTTTTGCAGGTTTTTGGGGCCTGCTTAAAAATGTCTGCTTTTTCCCGACTTTCTAACCATGTTTGTTTCCAAATGCTAATTTTGCTTTTTAAACCACATGGAAATAAAACTTTCACTTTTCGATGATGATTAAATAAGGTTGTTTTAAAAAGTTATCAAAGATAAAAGGCAAAAAATCTTTTTTTTTATGTTTTTTTCAGAAAATGTCTTTTTTCGTAAAACTCAAAAAATGAGCTAAAACTGTTTCCAGGAAGACATTTTTTTCATGAAAACTGTGTGATCATAACACTTATTAAGTAACAGTTTTGTGTGGAGAAGGATAGACATGTCGGTGAACTTTTCATAGTGATGAACGGACATTTTCTTTCAAAAATGGATTTTACAGAAAATGAGATTTTAGAAAAGTGATGTTTTGGACAAAGAACAAACACTATTGCTTGCACAAATAAATACGACATTAAATTTTGAAGTTTCTGACGCAAAAAGTGTCCATACCAATTCCATTTTCTAAGGGCAGCATCCTTTTTTCAGTTTGTGGCCTAAAATTTGACCAGAAAAGATTTATCCCCCTTTTCAACAATTTGTGCTGGGTTTTGTTTATCATTTTAATGAATATGTTTTAACAATATGTTTTACTGTAAGACATCAAGCTTACTTAAAGAACACACAACTTAAACTGGACAAAATTTGAATTTTTTGTCAAAGTTTTTTCTAAGAAACATTTAAGACGTTAAATCATGTTCTGTTTGAAGTGTCTTTTCACTTAAGATTTCTATCACTGGCGAATACTCTTTGGTGTAACATAACTTCGAAATGTGTGTTTTAGGAATACACATTTAAAATATATAATATCATTAACTGGCGTTTGCATTTTAACTTTGAAATTGTACTTAAAAAATATATATAGGGTGGTGCTTAACTTATGGCGGAGTGTATGCCTTCCAACCCCCCATACATTTTTTTTCTGGAATAGCCCTTATGTGATTCTACAATTAAGAGCCTGAATCGCTAACCTGTATAAATACTATTAGATCGTGTTCAGTATTCAGAGAGAGATAACTTTTAAAGAGGACATCTGACAAATAAGGGTTTAGATTTTAACCATTTCCAATTATAATTTTGGCTCTAAAAGTGTTCAAAATACATGCAAAGTATGTGAAAATCCTCAAATTTGGGTATTTAAAGGGAAATAACTCTTAGTTTTTAATATAAAATCTGACAATTTAGCCACGGGCGTTATAGTATCGGGGAGTGCAACGACATGGGCATTGCTTGTATATTAAGCTCATCATAATAAAGAAAAACCTCATCATAATAGAGAAAAAGCTCATCATAATAGAGAAAAAGCTCATCATAATGGAGAAAAAGCTCATCATAATAGAGAAAAAGCTCATCATAATAAAGAAAAAGCTCATCATAATAGAGAAAAACCTCATCATAATAAAGAAAAAGCTCATCATAATAAAGAAAAAGCTCATCATAATAGAGAAAATCCTCATCATAATAGAGAAAATCCTCATCATAATAGAGAAAACCCTCATCATAATAAAGAAAAACCTCATCATGATAAAGAATAAAGTACCATAAGGCAGTTACGGCGTTCCATAAAAAGTACTTTTTTTTCAATGTTGTTGTGTTTCAGTAATCTTTTTGAATTACAAGCACATGGACTTAAAATATTCAAATATCAATTCGTGTAACTGTTATCATGTTTGCAACTTTTAATTTAGTATGATGCAGGTTAAATCTGATAATTAAGCTCCCGCAGATAAAATTCATTTTCTTATATATAGTAATATATGGTACCTCATACTTACATTAAAACAAGTAAAGAAATCATTATCTATAAATAACAGCAAGAAATAAGTAGCACACCTGCAAACAGAACTTTATCTACAACCACATATACGGTACAAATAGACCAGTCTGATTAAAATACAGCCCCCCTGACTTTTTTATGAAAAAAGTCAGGGGGCTGTATTTTAATCAGACTGGAAATGACTTTCCTATCTTTTTCCGATGAAGAGCTCACATTCTATTGTTTAAATACATGTACCACCGGTTTTCAGACTGTTTAACAAACGGAACAGGTGGAAGTTGTACATGTTCTCTTTACCTATATGCCATCGATTCAAAATATCGACACCGCCTGCTCATTGGGGCCTCGATGATTTCATTACCAAGGACCAATAGAGTGTCGCGTGGACAAGAAGCGCCATGTTGATAATCAGTGGAAAAGTGAGGCGTTTGGATTGGTTGCGTCCAGTCAATTATTTCTGGTCTCCGGACCGTAACGTTGCAGTGGTTCTTAAGTACTCTTTCAAAGTTGTCGAACTGTATGGCTGCTGCGTTGATATGTTCATCACTGTGTCTGCCCGACCTAAAATGAGGATCCGGAGTGAAAAAATAATCATAATAAGGTTGGTCTTTGAGTGTTGTTTCCGTGAAAAAATAATCATAATAAGGATGGTCTTTGAGTGTTGTTTCTACATATGGCAACAGAGATTAAGCAAAGCTTTTAAAAAATGCACCAAGATTGCTGCTTTTACACAGGCAATCTGCTTTGACGTTAATAAAATTTAAGCCTTATGGTTAAATTAATTTATCAAAGTGGTGGTGCATTATAGTTTTCTGTTGTCATAAGTTGGGTTTTTGGTATTAATTTGATTTATCCCCATTGCATTATTTTCGCGGTTTTGATTGGCTCGCGCCTTTCCCCGCGCTTTCAAGTGTTTGATAGTGTAAGGGCAAATAATAGAACGAAATAAACTATGACTATAATGATTAATGCTAGAACTATGACATGTATATGTATTGATATGAGATTTTTGCTGGTAGTTGGAGTGATAGTAATGTAAAGAATTACCCGTGATGAAGGAATAATGTGCCCTTAGGCTACTTATGCAGCCCAGCCCCTAGGGGCATTATCTAAATCCCGAAACCTTCGGCTGAATCTATATCCATGGTGCAACTACTGAGCAAAGTTTCACTTCTGTATTCCAAATAACCTGCATAGGAGATCGAGTTGCGTGACGGTGGAATGTGTCCTTAGGTCACCTATGCAGCCAAGCCCCTAGGGGCATTATCAAAATTCCGAAACCTTCGTCAGAATCTACATTCATAGTGCAACTACTGAGCAAAAATTCAGTTCTGTATTTAAATTAACTTGGCAGGATTTGCGTGACAAAGATAATGTGCGTTTAGGCTACATACGCAGCCCAGCCACTAGGGGCACTATAAAAAATCGCAACCTTTGGCAGAATCTACATCCATAGTGCAACTACTGAGCAAAGTTTCAGTTCTGTAAGGAGGAGTTGCGTGACGAAGGAATAATGTGCTCTAAGGCTACCTATGCAGCCCAGCCCCTAAGGACATTATCAAAATTCCGAAATCAATGACCCAAGTTTCATCTTTCTACTCCTAGTGGTTACATAGATTATCCAGGACATTAACGCCATACATACAGACGTTTGTACGTACGTACAACGAACAGCATCCGGCGCTTTCGCTATCGCAGGGATAATAAGGAAGTTTAAACGATATATGTTGGCTCCCTCCTGGAATAGTCTCAAACATGAATGTCATGAAACTTATGCAAGAGCACCTGTCATATCCGTGCTGATTACATGTAGCTAATGGTCTACAAATGTACATCTGTCATCCATGAAAGTAAACTTGTGGAACATAAGTGTGCATTGTCACATCCTTGAAAGTAATCTGAAGGTCTATAAATATGCATCTGTCACATCCATGAAAGTGAACTTGTGGTGTACAAAGTTTCATCTGTCGCACCCAGAAAGTAAACTTATGGTCTACAAATGTGCATCATTCACACAACATTTAAAGGAAATATGTAGTGTCAGTGAATGAATCAAAGTGTCATCACATCTATTTTAAACCTGTTGTCTATTTTGCAAAAGAATCTTGGATAAATTAAAGTTAAGCTCGATTAACACTAATTTACCATTCACGTAAGATAAATTTAACGTTGAATGAACATTAATTCAAGATTATAATTTTAAAAGATAATTTAGTGTTAAATATTATTATTATATGACTAAGATTATCTTCATTTTAATTGGGCCAGGATATCATAAGAAGTATTATGCAGAGACAATGGTAACCTCAAAGTAGTTAAAAATAGACTGATAAACAGTTTTGACTTTTGAGTCGCTAAAAATCATTTTTTATCACTTTTCAGTCGCTAAAAATAGAATATTGACTGTGACGTCATTAAGTGAACGTGTGACTTAAATTTATCAAGATGAGTCTTTTTTATACCCCCCACTTCAAAAGTGGGGGGTATATAGCGATAGGGGTGTCCGTCCGTCCTTCCGTTACACTTCAGGGTACCCATCTCTTATCCGCAACTCTTCCTAAACCTCTTGATGGATTTTCATGAAACTTACACACAATCTTTGTGACATAATGTAGATGTGCACCTACTATTTTAAAATTTGATCAGAATTATTTTTGGAGTTTCACATAGCAAAATCTGGACTAAGCCATTCGCCTACATGGGGGTACCCATCTCTTATCCACAACACCTCCTAAACCCCTTGATGGATTTTCATGAAACTTACACACAATTGTTGTGACATAATGTAGATGTGCACTTACTACTTTAAAATTTGATCAGAATGGTTTTTTGGGTTTCCCATAGCAAAACATGGACTTAGCCATTCGACTACATGGGGGTACCCATCTTTTATCCACAACTCATCCTAAACCCCTTGATGGATTGTCATGAAACTTTAACACTATCTTTGTAACATAATGTAGATGTGCGCCTATTATTTGAAAGTTTTATCAGAATGATTTTTGGGTTTCCCATAGCAATACATGGACTCAGCCATTCGAACTACATGGGGTGCCCATCTCTTATCTGCATTCCTCCAAAACCCCTTCAACGATGGATTTTCATGAAACCTACACACAATCTTTGTGACATAATGTAGATGTGCATCTCCTATTCTAAATTTTATCTGATTATTTTTTTTTTTTTTGGGGGGGGGGGGGTGTATTTATTTGTGAGCTGCGGCTCACAGTTTTTCTAGTTGGTAAAAATATGGTTTATTTTCGTTGAAGACTTACACAGGCAAAATTTAGACATACGTCTGACGTACGTTAATATAAATGTGCGTCTGACGTAGTGCATAAACGTACGTTAAACATACGTTTCTAACCGCTGTACGGTAAACGTACGTCAAATTATTGTAAAAACATATGTCAGACGTACGTTTTTTAAATGTGCTGTAAACGTATGTTTACCATACGTCAGACATATAGTTTCCTAAAATGTATGAAGTTAGTAAGTTATTTATTTAGTGTGTTTTATTATGAAATAAAAATATTGCCAAGATAAATTTGTAACGTGCGTCAGACGTACGCGGTTAGAAATGCCAATTTAATATGCGTCAAATGACATGCGTTTAACGTACGCCAGACGCACGTTAAACGCAGTCGACATTTTGCCTGTGTATATTGGAGACATTTCATCACATTCGTGTACAAATACGGTTTCTAGAAAAATAAAAGTTTTTAAAAAAAAAAATTCAGTACAAATATGCAAAGGGTTTTCGTTTTTTTTTCACGGAATGTTTTTTCGCTCTTTTTATTTGGAGTCCTACAATAAAACATTCATAGACTTTGATATCAGTTATTACCGGTTTTATGAACCCTAAAAAATAATATACATCTCGCCGTTGGCTCGGTGAATATAATTTTCTTCGGGTTGATAAAACCTGGTATTCACCTCTACAAAGTCTCAATAAATGTTTAACGTTAATAACTTTTTAACATTAATTTCTTGTTGAATTGTGTGAGTAAAAGCGTTTAACTTTAAAGTCAAATTAACAACCGAGGCTCGATTAACTTTAATGTTAATTTCTAACGTTAACACAACGTTAACAATATTGCCTGTGTACAAAGTAATAAAATTATTTTTGCAGAATGGACAGAAATGGATACACAGAAAAAAAAAACAAAAACAGAAAATTGAATGAAATTGAAGAATTGAAGAACTGTTTGTTATTAAGCTATCTTCTTTGAAAAGTTTTACCTCTGATGAGCCATCAATAGACGATAAAGAGATGCGGAATATTAAGTGTACGCGACACATCCAACATTAAAGAAACGGCAATTTAAAAAATCACAATAGAAAACAGTAGTAGTCTTCAACATGGCCAGAGGTCACTACCCGCTGTCGTGCATTGGCCCAAGACTAAAAATACAATACATTAGATTCAAACAAATCCTTAGATGATCAACGAAAGACCAATTTCTGGACAAAGACCAAAAACAGACAGTTGACAGGGACAAACAAAAGCTTTGACAAGGATTCCTCGCTTAGGACAGGCACATATAAAATATGGCGGAGTTAAACTGATTTTTTGGGCCCAACCTCCCCCTTATTGTTAATCTTGTACAAAGGACAAAAAATAACACACTTTAAAAATTAAATCGATAAAAGTCCAATTCACCAAGAGAGATCCTGAGACAAGAGTAGTATACGAGAACAACGAGACTTTGAGGAACTCAAAAGGTAAAAGACCAACGTTTTAGAGTTACTATCAAATTATCAATATCTCTACAAAAAAACCCACAAAATTTAAAGATATTACCATATTTTCCAACTTGTATCCTTTCTTTAATAAGTTTTTCAGCCAAATTACCATGTCAAGAGGATTGTTTTTGAATTCCCGTGCCTTATAAACTACATTTCCATAGAATTCGGGATGTAATATTCCTTTTACAATAAAAAAAAACGACGTGTACAGTTACATTTTTCAATAAGATACCCATATTTATGAACGAGTTTAGTAATAAAAAAAATTTGGTATCGATAACCTTGTTTAGTGATTTTTCTGTAATGAAACAGTTTTTCCCCATTAAAATCAGACACATCACTGCAAATTCGAGCATATCTGTGAAATTTACACTCCGTAAGAGGGAGCTAGAGGTACATCACCTTCAAGAAAAGGGAAATTTACAATTGGGAAAGAAAAGTCATCACGTTTATCATATACTTTAGTGTGCATTTTTCCACTGACAATGCTTTAATCTAAACCAAAAATGGGCATCTATCGCCAGTCGTGTTAGATTTATTAAGGTTTAATTTTTAGGGTAGATATCATTTATAAATTTTGAACGAAACGCGCGTAAGGCGGATACAGAAGGGGGAGGCCGGGGTCTAAAGATTGGAAAAAGGATACGAATTCAATGTTTTAGTAAAATCTTTGCATTTGGTATGTTTTGGCAGAAATGTTGATAGCTTGATAGTAACTTTAAAACGTTAAATTTTCACTTCGTATCCACTGTATTATTTATAAGCACCACAGCGATCAAGTATGTCGGTTCTGTGTGGTGATACAACTCTAAATCATTCTTTGTTTTGACGTGGGGTGTCGGATTTAGAACTGATGTATTTGATTCTTTTACATCAATCGATAAATGTTTCTTAGCTGGTTGTCAGTAACTTGAGTGTTCTCAAGAGAGTTCCTCCTTGTCTTGTTGTTTTCGTACAGTATTTTGTCTTAGGTTCTCTCTTGTTGAATTGAACTTTTGTCGATTGAGTTTTACAGTGTGTTTTATTTGTATGCTTTGTGCAAGCTTATCAATAGGGGGAAGGTTGGATCCAAAAAACTAGTTTAACCCCGCCACATTTTATATGTGCCTGTCCTAAGCCAGGAAACTTTGCCAAAGCCTTTGTTTGTCCTTGTCATTCTGTGTTAACTGTTTTATGTCAAGAATTGGGTCTTTCGTTGATGATTTAGGGATTGGTTTTGATACTTTTGTATTGTATTAACTGCTTGCTGTTTTCCGTTGTGATTTTTTGAATTGCTGTTTGTTTATGTTTCTTGTGTCACGTAAACTTATTCCACATCTCAATATCGTCTATTCTTTCACTGAAAAAAAATGATATTTTCATGCAGATCCGCCCTTGTCTAAGATTGTCCATCTTGAGACATATGAAGCAGTATAAAAGACCATAAACTTAATAAGATGCGTTTGTTTACCTAAACGGAGGATCAAAAGCTGGCTCCTTCTGCGGAATACAATAAAAGTCGGGAACACCGACGATCACTTCTTCCAACGGGTCCCATCCGTTGTGAGAGCTTACTATCTTCATGTTGAAAATACTAAAACGATAAAAAATATTTTTTTTTAGTCTGTAGTATTTTCTAATGGGTATTTAAGCAACACTGGTGCATAAAAGAAGTAGAGAACAATTACCTTTGTGGAAATAAACGCTAGTATGTTTAAGTGAGTAGTGAATAGGTGATGTTGAAGTCTTATTATTCGGGTTTCACAATTTCCGCTGAAAGTATGTTCGCAACAACAATTTGAAAATGACCCCTGTTTTCATTTGAGCGATTTTTTCTATTTCAATTGAGCGAATATTTTTCCAATTAAAAACAGGTAAATATAGGTAAATGACTATAAAGTTTATATAAACAAAAGAGAGAGAGAAGAGGACTTAAATTTGCATATACATATAACACTTAGATAACATTTCACATATTTTATTTTTATGTTACACGTAAAATCAGTTGTAGTGGTTGTATTCACAGTTTCAATACCTTGATGTTTTCATTTATTTTTCATTTCTATGTATTAGAAAAGATTGAATTTTCGATGGACACTAATCAAAAATACACTACTGACCAAATTACTAGACTCGAATTTATTAAGCTTCCCGGGTACAAAGGTGCTTGCTTTGACTTGTAAAGTAATAAAGTCAGTCCAGACGTTAATACATAGTGTTCACATTTTCAAGTTGGTATCTGACAGTGTTTTAACATTTTTTAGCATGTGAAACATTATTTCAATAAACATATTTTCATATTTGTTCTATCTATAAATGTTGCCCAGAATTATCCCACCCCTAGTAAGGTGAATTCACGACGATCAGGAAAGTCCAGTGAAGGATTCACGTAATGTTGTATTTGGTGGGTTAAATTCGTCCCTTTTTCGATCAATATTGTTTACAAAACACACATACAATGCACACCTGAGCATTATTAATAAACATAAACCTATGTATTATTTATATTTCTTTATAATTTACATTGTTGTATTGATTTCAATAAAATGTGAAACTTTGGTTAATCTATGATTAATGGTTTAAAAGTTATGACTAAAAAAGTTATACATTTTATAACTCTAAATTAAAAGTAAACAACTCATTTCAAACTTATGATATAGCATGCAATGTGTACCCACGTTCTTTTTAAATCGTTTTAAATCAAAACATGCAAGGAGAGTACTGCCAACTGTTTAAGAAAATCAAATTAGTAAACACATCAAACCGGTAATTTGTCTCACCATTTTAGAGGATTCAGTTTTGTTCAGTTATAGACTTCTGTTTTGGTAAGTTGTGGATACTGTTTTGTCGGGTTATATCATACATTTTTATGGTTATTTACATAAGATTGCTTATTATAAGTAGCATAATTGACAAATTTTACTGTAACTCATTTCGTGTTATCCAGGAACTAACAGAATTCGTTAATTCGGATAACATGCATGCTTACATTCCAAATTTTGTACTTGTTTTATGCTTACAACCTTTGGGGTAAAATTTGCTTTAATATAGCTATAATAGATTAATTTTCTTCATTCATATGAAGCAGACTTCTTACAATCACTTCTAGACAAAAAGGATCGTAGACTAGCTCTCTCTTTTAACTTCACTTTCCGTTACATTGATGATGTCCTTTCACTGAACGATTCTCAATGCTCATTTATCGTCAGAAACTTGAAATAAAGGACACAACGGATTCTAAAAAGTCTGCTTCATATTAAAATCTAAATCTCGAAATAAACTCCAATGGAAAACTTCAAAAAAAACTCTTTAAAAAACGTGATGACTTCAATAAATATTCAAATCGTCAACTTTTTTACTCCTTGTGTAACAAAATTCCATTTACTCCAGCAAACGGAGTTTAAGTTCGACAACTGATTGAGAGCTTGCGGTATTATTACATCGATTTCCTTGGCAGAGCGTCACACATATGACACAAAGAGTGCTAACACAGGGTTATGTTGCTCCTTGGTTGCTGTCTTGACTCAAGAAATTTACGGAAGACATCATGAGCTCAAAAACAAATATGGGATTTCTCTCTTTCAGATGAGTACAGATGTTGGTTTGTCAAAGGGTTTTGTTTAATCTTCCTTTACCGGAATTGACACGCTAAATTTGAAATTGGCAGTGCGACGGGTGTTAAATAGCATGCATAAAGGAACTGCTTACTTTTCCGGAGCACACGAGCTCACTTTCGTTCGACTTGAGTTTGCGTCGTTGATAACTGTTTTGTTTATTTTGTGTTTCTTCGTGCTGTTCACGTTCATGTTTTCTGGTTTTTTCGTTGCCCTTTTTGACTTTTAATACTCGAATGCCCCACTTGATTTTTGTCAAAATACTTGGAGTTTTTGCAAATACTTATAAGTAAGAATTAAATCAATATGACCCTAAAATATCTTAAAATGCATACCCGTAGCCAGGGGGGGGGGGTTCGAGGGGTTCGAACGAACCCCCGCTTGGACAAAAAAATTTATCAAAATAGGGAAAAAATCAGGTGAAAAATCGGTTAAGCACTATTAATGTAAGAAAAATTTTGGAAATCGAAACCCCCCTCTTCACATTTTCGAACATTTTTGAAAAATTCTGGCTACGGGTATGAAATGCACATAAAACGTATCTTATTTTAATGTTTGAATCAATTGGAATTAAATGCCTCATCTCAGATTTTTCTAGATCAGGAAGGGGGTGCATCTACATGCAGTCTCATTTTTGAAACGAACCTGCATTAGCAATGACTGTGAATTGGTCGCCCTTATATTCCTCAAACAGACACATTTCATTTCGTGACAGTATTTACTATTTTCGGATTGCAAAACCTCCGCGCGGGTCCCGGGTGGCAAATAGGCCCGTAGCAGCGCTTTAGCTTATCGGTAAACGTCCACTTAAAATCGCTCAGAATCCCTTAGTCGCATCAGGACGCTTTGCCCAAATAGCGACTGGGATGTGTGCCCCAAGTGGTTGAATGGTGCACCATTCATAGTGAATGACGGGGTCGTCAGGCTATAATGCGGATAACCTGACCGCAAACCATAGTCGTGCACCGTGTTGAAAAAAAAATAACCCAGCTGCAGAAGAATCCTTATGTAGGAAGCTTAATTGTCCGTCCAGGCTACCCATAAATCCTTTTTCCAATGGCAGTCAAAAACTATCCTCGCTGATTGGCCTGATGTCCCCATTGTTTACTTCATCATCATTTCATGTTCATTGTATCATCCTTTTTATGTACATCACCCGAGAGTTCGGAGTAAAGGCAAAACTTACTAACTAACTAACGAATTAAAAAAAAACGGAATGGGAGATTTATTTATAGATAAATGAGTTGGTGCTTCCGTAATTTGAGACCCATGCTTGATATCTGAGGTGCCTTTTTTCGGGGGGGGGGAGGGGTTTGGCGACGACGGCGTCGGCGTTTAATGCTATCAATTAATTTTTCAGTGTTTAAGTTATATGAGCACCTTATGTTGACGAAACTTGGTATGCATATGCCCCAGTAAAGTAGCTTTGGTTTTGTTTTAAATTTAATAGAAGTTCTTGCACAAGATCGGGTTTACTTGAAACACATTTATCCTCAAAACAAAGAAAGATTCTTTCTGTCCGTTCGACTAGTTGACCGGGACATTTAGGACCGTCCATAAACTACAAAAGCGCTCATGAAACAATTTATTAAAAACTTACAAAACCTTAAGGTTTCCAGAAATTTGTATCTCATTTCTCGTCAGGCGTAGCAAAATTTATTTTCTGGAACTTTGCTGTAATTTCTATTTCAGATGGATATGAGTAAGAGAAACTCAACTAGGAGATGAGAAATGTATCAAAAATCATTTTGCATTCGCTTGTAAGACAATAAATTTTAAGATGAAATGGTAGAATTTAAAAAATTTTCTATAACCGTTGGTATAGGGATAATAAACTCTTAATGATCTTTTTCGCTTTCGAGCATGTCTAGAAATTCAACCAAATATGCAAAGTACATATTGATTGTATTATTTTCGCTAATAATAAGCATCTTATGTTTAACACAAACCTTTGATTGATCTTGTCTTATTCAATTTTGTCATACTAAATATATTTTGTCACAAATGAGTCTTTTAACAATATTTTAGTTTCTTAATGTGGATATTTAACTTAACATTGTAAGTATGACTATGAATATTATCTTTGGTTATACAGCATTTGCCCACAGATATTAATGCATATAAATTTAATTGTTTTTTAAAACCGATACTGAACCGAACTCTGTGTATTACCAAACCAGAATCCTCTTATTACCAGAACATTATCCGCCTATTTTTACATCTATTTTTTTTAAGGTATACCATTTTTTTCAATACAAATTTTCAACAATTGTCTCTAGTACGTATAATAGTCTTGCTTTGATGAAAAATATAGATACTTTATGCAAACAAAAACACAACTATCTGATGCTATAGTTTTCGTCATGAACATAATTCAACCTTGACGTTTTTCGTGAACTGTAACTTTGTTTCAAAACAGATTTGTATATGCTTTTACGACTTTTTAGTTTTTTGTGGTACAAATAAAGAGACAGGATTAAATTGATCCTTTAACTTTCGAAAGACATTAATTTTGCAACAAAACAAAGTTGTTTACTTTTTTATTTAACCCGACAAAACTGAATCGTCTTACCAAATACAACTTTACGTGAATCCTTCACTGGACTTTCCTGATCGTCGTGAATCCACCTTACTAGGGGTGTATCCGTAAAAGCAAAATTACCTGTAATTTACCTGCAGAAAATTTCGCTCAAACGAAAAAAGAATTTCGCTCAAATGAACTTTTTTTTTCGCTCAATTGAAATATCAATTC
>CAXARO010000342.1:0-59687 GCA_963971305.1 Arcuatula senhousia | reverse complement strand
CCTTGTAGGCCCATTATGGAAAGTCTATTGCTTTGGTCACATGCAGCCCATTGTGGACTTACAAAGCTTTTTGACACATGCATCCTGTGGTGGACTTATTTTAAACATATATATTTACAATAACATCTTATAGAAAAAGTCTTACTTATAAATTATTGACAATTTTGACCATTTGACCCCTAAATTCTCACAAACGATAAGAGATGTTGCAGATCTGATTGAAAAGTACAAGCCGGTATTTTCACAAGGATTCCAATGATTTTTTTTTTAAATTGGACCACAAATAAAAAGCTGATTTTATGGGGGTGACCCGTCTTTGGCCCCTGCAGCAATGTAACGGTGCAAATAATAAACTCCGTTCCGTCTGCTCCAGCATATGGAGTTTACGTATCACAATTGATTCGTTTTTGCAGAGCATGTGGGGAGTACAACGACTTTCTTGATAGAGCTACACGGCTTAAAAGCAAAGTTTTAACACAGGGGTACGTTGCTCCCAGGTTGTTGTCATCACTCAAGAAATTTTACGGACGACATTATGTGCTTGTATACAAATACGGGATTTCTATCTCTCAGATGAGCACAGATTGGTTTGACATAGAGTTTTGTAATGTCATCCTTTCCGGATTTGACCAACACTTAATCGATCTTTGGCAACGTGACGGTTGTGCTATAGCAAGCAGGAACTGTTTACTCTTCCGGAGCACCTGAGTTCACTCTCGTTTCGACTTGAGTTCGCGTTGCTGAATGCGGTTTCGTTGTTATGTGTGTGTGTTTTGTTGTTATGTGGTTTGTTTTGTTGTGATGCTTTTTTGTCTGCCGGTTTTGTCTTTGTCTTTACGGTTATATTATATTATGATGGAAAAAAAAAATTGAAAATTGGACCACAAATAAAAAGATTGATTTTTGGGTTGTGGTCCTTTTTTGACCCCCTGTAGCAATGTAACGGTGCACTATATATCAAAACCATTGAAAAATTTAGCTGACAGAATTTCATGACAATTTCAATTAAAAAAAGTTTCAACATCGAATGATTAAAAAATATTCTACAACAGTTTTGTCAAAACACCCGTTTTATTCCCTATTGGCCTTTTTTTCTAAAACGGTAGGGGCTACAACCCAAAATACAACACCAATCCACGAAAATATTGAACAAATCATAGCCCGAGTAAGTGGACTTCATTATCTCTCGATTTCGTTTTCGTGTTTTTCCTTCAATGAAGCGTAAATAACAATCAAATTTAATGTTTTCATGGATTATACTATTTATATATAATTTTTGTTCATACATTTTTTTTCAATCTTTATTGTCCCCCGCCGCAACGCGGAGCGGGGACTTGGAAATGCCGGTGTCCGTCCGTGCGTCCGTGCGTCCGTCACACTTTTTTCGTAACACTTTTCTCAGTAACTACTAATCCTAGGGTTCTGATATTTTGTATGCAGACTCCTATTAGGGTCCCCTAAGATGTAAGTGATTTTCAGGTCAGTCTGACATTTACTTCCTGTTTAACGACTTAGTCATTTTTTCTCCCATAGGCTCAATGGTAAATTTTTCGTAACACTTTTGCAGTAACTACTAATCCTAGGGTTCTGAAATTTTGTATGCAGACTCCTATAGGGGTCCCCCAAGGTGTAAGTGATTTTCAGCTCAGTCTGACATCTACTTCCTGTTTAACGACTTAGTCATTTTTTCTCCCATAGGCTCAATGGTAAGTTTTTCGTAACACTTTTCTCAGTAACTACTAATCCTAAGGTTCTGAAATTTCGTATGCAGACTCCTATAGGGGTCCCCCAAGATGTAAGTGATTTTCAGGTCAGTCTGACATCTACTTCCTGTTAAACGACTTAGTCATTTTTTCTCCCATAGGCTCAATGGTAAATTTTTCGTAACACTTTTGCAGTAACTACTAATCCTAGGGTTCTGAAATTTTGTATGCAGACTCCTATAGGGGTCCCCTAAGGTGTAAGTGATTTTCAGGTCAGTCTGACATCTACTTCCTGTTTAACGACTTAGTCATTTTTTCTCCCATAGGCTCAATGTTAAATTTTTCGTAACACTTTTCTTAGAAACTACCGGTACTAATCATAGGATTCTGAAACTCCTAAAGTGGTAAGTGATTTTCAGATTTGTTCCTTCTACATGTAATATTTAATAACACATTATTATTGGAGTTATGCCCCTTCAACAATATAACGTTCAACGGGCGGGGGACCTGGAATCTGTTCTTGTTTTATTTTGTATGCAAGTATAATTTTTATTATCGGTCAACGTTTAAGTAACTAATCATTTTTTCTCCACTTGAATCAGGATGGTTTATTTTTTAAGGCTTTAACTGTCAAGAACTCGATACTAACAGTACTTTCATTTAAATCTGAATTGATTTAGAAATATTGTCAATGTGCAAAAGTTCGGGCACAAAAATGATCTGCGATCGGTTATTTTGCTTTTTCAAACGAATAAAGTAGAGGGTTGAATAGATTAATGACGACGATAACTCAATGGCATCGAAAATATGTTTGTTTATTAATCCTTGTACAATAAATATGTCAAGAATCATCAGCATTTAATTCAAATAAATTATTGAAAGTCAGTCACATTCAAATAGAAAGGAGGATAATTTGATTCGTCAAGGATTGAGTTAATAACTATATGCAATGTCAATTGCCAAAAAAAAAAAACAAGGTCAGGGTCATATTTGCTTTTCATGTTAATTGCTTTTGTCAGCTGAATTTGTGTTCCAATCTATTTCTATTTTATATTCATAAAATTGTCAAAATCAACAAAACAGCTATAGCCGTACTTTGAAAAGAATGTTATATGCATTTTACCCGGTTCTTATTATAGATTTCTCTACCCTGAGTTTAAGACCCATTTTCATAAACTCTTAAAGTAATGTATTTTTTTTCAAGTTAAGTTTCCAAACAAATGTACGTGGTTTTCATAAATCTCTCTTATCAATTCCCATAAAAAGAATATTATAGCAATTGATAGAAAAAAACTTCATTTATATTTGAGATTTGATCGATTATGATAAATTAATGTCAACTTGAGTTTTCACGACCTAATTTGAAAATAAAACCTAATTGTATTACATGTAATATGTTTGTTCAGAAAATCATATTCCAAGTAATCATTTTTAAAATAATAAGCACTCATTTCTCTCTCTAAAGAAAACTAATCAGTTAAAACTAAACAAAAACATATCATTGAAAAACAGTAGATATCTCCTGAAAAAAAATTGTGACTTTTGTAAGAATCAAGTTCAGAAGTCCACTAATCTTTTTATAATTAGAAAAATGTCTATTTTTGTCGAGTTTACGAAAGGAAATGTATTTCTTACGTACGTTTATTCTACGAAATGTTGAAAACTATAATTCGTTAATTCAATAAAAAGAATAAAAAGTAGTAAGGATGTCATGAAAATGTGCCCTTTATTTTCTCATTTTTTTCATTTTTACTATTTTATAAATATTATGTACCATAAGATGCAATCTCAAGAAAAATATGTGTTCTTTGTTATATTATACATCTATTTTTAAAACTGTGTAAATCATCTAGAAGACCTTTAATCATAGTGAATTGCATTTTTTGAAACTCTATTTTAATATTAAGCATTTCATATTTTTTGAGGACCTTTCATTGATGAAGCGTGCTTCAAACTTAATTTGAATTTCTTCTACTAAAACTTTATTGTCTTATTATTGAAAACATTTATAGATCCACATTGTATAATTTACTGCTAAACGAACAGCACAACTTAAGTCTGAAATCACACTGAAATTTCAAAACATGAAGAGTGGCTATCCTTAAGAGATAAAGATTCTAGAATACTGTGGATTCATTTATTTTCGTGGGTACCAATTTTCGTTGTTTGATGAAAAAGGACCATTTTGTGGAATGTTAAATTCGTGATTCTGAAATGCAGCATACAGATCAATCCTTTTCGTGTAGTATCAAATTTCGTGGGTTATGGCCACTCACGAAAACCACGAAAATTGATGCCCAACGAATAATAATGAAACCACAGTATGTTAATGAAGATGTAGAATGGGAAAATCCAAAAGATAGCTATTGTTGTATTGTCCTTTAATATTGCAATAGTCTAATACCATTTTCATTTAAATCAAAACAGATTATTGAAAATCTAAAAGTTTATCTGAAAAATCATTTCTTATTTAAATCTACTAATATTGAAAAGATGCCATAATCATTGTATTTACTATTCAATTAGAATAGAAGTAAGGAAATGCCAATCACGTCGATTTGACAAATAAAGTTCAAAACACCGAAGGTCATTGATTGAACAGAAAATGGCAGCTTTGAAAAACAGGACTTAAATGAACTTTAAAATTTTAGTCCAGTTAAATATAAAGTATAACAACAAAAATCAAGATGTATAAAATAAAATTATAAATGATTCGTAGACAAAGAATATTCAAGTATTTAATAACAGTATTTGCTTTAATTATAACAAAAAGGTTAAAAACATCAACTTTTTTGTAGCGAAAATATCAAAATTTGCGACCCAATAGTCAACATAGAACCAACGGGAATTAAAAGTGTACTGTTTCATAACCAGAAATGAGCATTAGTTTTATTAAATTCAAATATGACCTGAAAGATGTTATGAAATCTTTTTATGTGTACAAATTCAAGATTGTTCATTTACCTTTCAAAAATCATAAACATGGAACTGTTGTTTCGGGCAACAATTTAACTTGAAAGTGATTCTTAGTTCACATATCTAAACACGTGTAAGTGTTCTTGATGTTTTTTTATTCGATAAATATTTGTTTTCAGCCTCTTGATCTTGCATCTTTTTTCTCTTGCTTCACGTATTATGAGTTTATAGTATACATGGCCTTGTAGTTTTTGCTTTCGTAGAGTGATCATCAGTTTAAAGTCTAAACAAGCGTTATTTGAATGATATCACGCTCACTTGTACTTCACAAACAACATTTCAAAGGAAAAAAAGAAGAAACAGACAATATAAAAACACACAAAACCAAATGAATCATAACATAAACTGCATATTCGTAGACGTAACGTGGTGTTACAAATGTATGTTCTCTTTGTATGTTTTTTTCTGAATAAGGTGTCCATTCATATACGCTAGAAACATGCGTCAATAGCATATCTATTCTCATCGCTTTGTTGAAACTCCATTAATTTCATATAATTTCCGAAAACTGTCGTCAGTATTTTTTCTTTATGTTTTAACAAAAAGTTAAAAAAAGTTATTATAATTCGGAAAGAATACATATATATTCCGCAAATTCCGTATCAGCTGCTATTTGTAAGAAAAACTCGTAAAAAACGAGAGCTTCACTGGATAAAAACTTTAGGTACTGCAATGCCTTATGGATGTAATGATAACATCAAAGGAGTAGGAAATCTTTCTAGCCCTCAATGTAGTGAGGTGAATGTTATGAAACTGTTTGACCCTAATGGTAGACACAAACGTAGTCATGGTCACAAACGATACAAACCAAGATCTGGTGCCAGTCAAACTGACAACATATCTCTTTCAGACACGTTTGATGATCTGGTTATAAGTCTACAACAACCATTGGGAGTCCATCATGTTCGTACCATTCTCTATTCACTACGAGTCACGAAACTTAAAGACCTACGTGATCTTGGGTTAGAAAAAGCAGGTACTGATCCATTTACTCCTTCTTACAGGCTTACTAGCATTATTTGCGACGTTGCTCTTTTCCGTCTTTTTAAGCCTGTAAGAAGTGAGCCTCTTACTACTGAGGATAGGAAATTTCTCCATATTCCATTTAAGAACAAAGGGATAGATGCTATAAATATTAGCAATATTTTAAATCGTAAGGAAGTTACATCTCAAATTCCTCAATATTTCAAAAATTAGTCAACACCAATTGTTTCCTACCGCTACACTAAAACCATAAGTAGTAAAATTTTCAACCACAAAAAGGCATTGCAGGACCTAAACATTGAAGAATATCTAAAGTCCCCTCTGACATGTGATTGCTATGCTTCTCCCTTTGTCTATGGTCCATCTGGTCATGTCATCACGGGTGATCTTAAGATAATTGAAAATGATTTATTACGTAATGTGATTTCCCATGGACCTAAATTCAGGGAACCACAACGTATAAATTGGAATCATAACTTTAAGATCATCATGGACGCTGTGGAGGACTATGCTAGAGCCTGGATAAAGAGGGAAAAAGACCAAGAACCAGAGCTTGAATCACTGTCGGACTGGGTAAGGACTATCCGATCTCTTGTACGAAGCCGAATAGAAAAACTTCGCAAATGTGTGAACCCCCGGCCTTCTTCTGTATTTAGAGATCGTGAAGCTCTCAATTGTCTCTCTTCCTTACATGACAGGTATGTTGTCACGCCAGCAGACAAGGCTTCCAATAATATAGTTTTTGTATGTAAAGCACATTATTACAATTGTCTAATAAAAGAACTAGGCATTGATGGTAATACTTCCGCTAGTGCTACATACACACGGACTACATTTAACAAAGATGAAATCATAGCCAACCATAGCTCTTTTATGTCCTCTTTCAATATTCCAATGAAAGAGGAACATAAAGAGTTACCATATTTGTACTGGATACCTAAACTTCACAAAAATCCGTACAAAGAAAGGTATATAGCTGGATCTTCATCATGTTCAACTACAGAGCTGTCCGTTCATTTAACTAAAATCTTGTCTGCTGTCAAAGAAGGTCAACAAGCATATTGCGACACTATTTATAATCGTAGTGGAATTAACCATATGTGGATTTTGAAAAACTCAAAAGATTTGTTAGATCATTTTAAATCTAGATCATTTTCTGAGGTTCACTCTTTGAAAACGTTCGATTTTTCAACTTTATACACTACCTTGCCACACGAAAAACTAAAATGTCGCCTGAAAAAACTTTTCGAAAAAGCCTTTTCAAACTCAAGGAATTTTGTTGTTTTGGGTTATAATTCTACATTCTTTTCCAAAACATCTTTCAAAGATAAAATTTGTTACACACTGGAACAAGTTTGCAGTATGCTTGATTTCCTCATTGACAACATATTTGTCACCTTCGGAGGAGAGATTTTTCAGCAACAAATCGGCATTCCAATGGGCACAAACTGTGCTCCTCTCCTCGCCGATTTGTTTTTATACTCTTACGAGACTGAATTTCTTCAGGGACTCGTAAAGAACAAGAAGATGAAAGAGGCAAGGTCATTTAATCTTACATTCAGATATATTGACGATGTCCTTTCTATCAATAACACTTCATTTGGTAGTTGGATTCCTTCAATATATCCTCCGGAATTGGAGATTAAAGAGACCACCGAATCTAATTGCTTCACGTCTTTCTTGGATTTGCATCTCGAATTTGACCCAGGT
Source organism: Arcuatula senhousia (assembly GCA_963971305.1). NCBI lineage: Eukaryota > Metazoa > Mollusca > Bivalvia > Mytilida > Mytilidae > Arcuatula > Arcuatula senhousia. The sequence goes on along the minus strand of CAXARO010000342.1, from coordinate 52,314 downwards.
GGTCATCTCAGTACAAAAATTTACGATAAACGAGACGATTTTAATTTTCAAATTATTAATTTTCCTAATCTACAGAGCAATATACCTACTTCTCCTGCATACGGTGTTTATATTTCTCAACTTATTCGATATGCCAGAGCTTGCACACATTTCACAGATTTTTTGATCAGACACCGGTTTCTTCGTGACCGACTTTTGAAGCAGGGCTATAAGAAAATACGTCTCATACGATCACTAAAAAAATTCGTTCTTCGTTATCAGCCACTAGTAGAAAAGTTCAAAATTGAGTTAAAAGATATGGTAGTTAATTGTTTTAATTAGTGTTTGACTGGTGTGCTGTACTAAGATGATCACCTCAATATCCCTATTGTGTCTCACAACTATGTTGTGTTCTATGGTCATTACCGGATCCTAAGATCGCAATGGAAGAGGGAGGTTTGGCGCCATAAAACCTGGTTTAACCCACCATTTCGTTTGAAATGCCTGTACCAAGTCAGGACCATTGCGATCCACCAGTTCTCCGGTATGACTGATTCGTTTTTGTCATTTTCTCTGGACTATGAGATTGATCATTCAAGTTCGGTAGTTTTGTTATTACCTTTATTTTCAACATTTTGAGTTTAAGAAACAAATAAGAACCAACAAGAAAGGAAATTGTTGGTGATCAGTAAACTTAATTTAATTTTTTGAAGTGATTATAAATGTGATATATATATAGAGACACAGGCTTTTGGTCTTTGGAATACTTATTTCCATTCGTTTATTCAATTTCAGAAGATGCGGTATGATAACATAAAAACATAATAAACTGAATTGCCGTGCATAAAAGAGGGGTTTTTATTTGATGATATCAATGGAAGATATATCTTTATATGTTTAATGGAATATCTAGTTTAATCAGAGAAATTTTGGTTCGTATGAAATCATGGTTGCAAAGATGTGCTTATCAAAAGGTCAAAAGCTGATATTTTCTTATATTGTTATGAATCACAATTAATGGCCAAACTACAACAAGACACAAACACACGCCGCCTTATTGATACGTTTAACAACACTTATAGATACGTGAACGACATCCTTGCTCTTTATAATTACAACCCCACTTTCTCAAACTTTATAAATAATATCAATACTAAAGCTTTAACCCTCAACTGGAGCGGCGGTACATGTCAAGTTTAAGATTTAAATTTGAAAATTGTCAATGGAAACTTACATACTAAAGTATATGATAAACGTGATGATGTATGCTTTCGTTTTCTCGAAGGTGATGTACCACTACCCCGTCTTGCGGAGTGTAAATAAAGTTATGCTCAGTTATGCTCGAATCTGCAGTGGTGTTTCTGATTTAATGATTAAACCGTTTCTTTACATTAAAAAATACTCAAACAAGGTTATCGATACCACAAATACGTCATATCTTTTACAAAATTCATATATAAATATGGGCATCTTATTGAAAAATGTAACCGTACTCGTTGATTTTTGATTGTAAAAGAATATCACATCCTGCATTTTATGAAAAAAATCTCAGAATTCAAAAACAATCCTCTGGAGAGTATAAATTGGCTTAAATCTTGTTAATGAATGGATACTTGTTGGAAGCTTTAGAAATATCTGTTTTTTCAATTTATATAATTTGATTGTAAACTTGAAACTTTAATCTTTTAGTTTTTGACTATTGTATCAGTCGATAAATGCTTCTTCGTTATCTGTCAGTAGGCACGAGTTTTCTCAAGAGAGTTCCTCTACGTATCATTGTTTGTATGGTGTTGTTGTCTCGGGTTCTTTGTTGTTGAATTGGATTTTTTTCGATTTGATTTTTAGATTGTGTTATTTTTGTGCTTTGTACAAGGTTATCATTAGGGGAAGGTTGTGTCTAAAAAACTTGTTTAACCCCACAACACCTTATATGTGCCTGTTCTATGCCAGGAATCTTTGCAAGAGGTTTTGTTTGAACAAAGAACAATTCACAAAAAAGAAAGGGACAAACAAAACCTTTGGCAAAGATTCCTGGCATAGAACAGGCACATATAAGGTGTTGCGGGGTTAAACTAGCAGGGCTATAAGAAAATACGCCACATACGATCCCTAAAATTTTTTTTCTTCGTTATCAGCCACTAGTAGAAAAGTTCAAAATTGAGTTAAAAGATATGGTAGTTAATTGTTTTAATTAGTGTTTGACTGGTCTGCTGTACTGAGATGATCACCTCAATATCCCTATTGTGTCTCACAACTATGTTGTGTTCTATGGTCATTACCGGATCCTAAGAAGAGGGAGGTTTTGCGCCATAAAGCCTGCTTTAACCCACCATTTCGTTTGAAATGCCTGTACCAAGTCAGGACCATTGCAATCCACCAATTCTCCGGTATGACTGATTCGCTTTTGTCATTTTCTCTGGACTATGAGATTGATCATTCAAGTTCAGTAGTTTTGCTACATGTATTACCTTTATTTAGATACAACCTTCCACAATGGGTCTTTCAATGATAATTTTTGGCATTGTTTTGAATCTTATGTTTAATTCTTTAATCTTGGACCAATGCCAGACGGCGAGGAGCAACTACTGGTCATGCTGAAGTCCGCTGGGTTTTTTCAATTGCAATGTTTGATTGTGTAGCGTACACTTTTTCCACATCTTTTCATCATATATGCAATATATATGATTTTAGTTTGATATAGTCGTAAGTTATGTAGCACTTGCAAAATAATAGGAGGTTGCAACGATTAATATGATATTTTGTCCATATACCTTACAAAATTGATTGTTTAATTCAAAATCACTTAATATTTTGTTTTGCTTACATCCAATTTAAAGTACAAAAATTATCAATAACTGTTTGAAAAAAAATATGTAAAGGAAGAGAGAAAATTCTAATGGATCTCAATTAAAGAAGAGAAGGATATTCTTAAATGTTGACAAACCTTTTAGCATTATGTAATTTACATAAAAATGATTAAAAAATGAATTAATCTTCATTAAAAAGGCGACACGTAAGCTATTGTTAACATGAATGTAGTAAATACATTATCATTGCAAGTGCATGCCGATAATAAGAAACAATTTTCAACTTTTGAGTTTATGATGTTTAAATGGAGTAGTTTCACATGAATTGACTTGATTATTTAATGATTCATCAAAGTTCTTTTTCACGTTGCTTTTAATTTTAAACATTTAAGTTACCAAGAGAGTACAGTTGACAAAAGTCTAAAGAGGTAAATACAAATGCTATTAGCAGAGAATTTGACGAAATAAAATAAACTTTGATGAATCATAAGCATGTGACCCCCTGTTTTTATTGTTTTATTTCAAAACATATTGTATAACATTATTTTTGGATCAAATAAAAATATATTTTAAACTTTTTCTCAGAACAGAGTTTATGCTAATTGTTTGTTTTTTCCTATATAATGTATAGTAATTAGGGAAAACTTTTACAAAACCAGGCCTGAAAAGTGGATCAAATATTTGTAGAAATGAAAAAGTATATACCTTATATTAATATATAAGAAATTTTACATTTTAAATCAGGCGTCTTTTTAGGGTCAAGTGTCCTCACTACCCTTAACTCTTTTGTTTTGAAAATACCTTCACCATGTAAAAATCATTTAAATGGTCTCATCAACATGTTTCTTCATAGTTTGTCTTTTTTCTTGAACATTTGAGATGCATTATGAAAGTAAGGAAATTTCATTACCACCTTATTCCATCTAGAATATATCATATTTTGATAATAGTGAAATTTAAGATTTGTTTCAAGTTAGCATTTTAGCTGTTATGATTTTTCTCAACATTGGTCTTGCTCACAGTTGCAAATATAAGTGAATTTTTTATGATTCTTTGTATCCTTTAAACTTCGAACGTTAGAATGAAAATAGAAAAATATGAAAAAGTCATTCTTTTAAAGTAATGTCGGAAATTTCTGAACTTAGTTCATGGATGTTGATTTTAGCTAAAAGTTTTGTTTTTGTTTTTGCAAAAAGCTGATTTAAAAATCGATTACTTTGAAGTAATTAATAATTATCACTTTGGTTTTCACCCCCAAAAGTCCTTAATGCTTGTGAAGTTAAGATAGTAAAGATCTTGATTTATATTCATACTTAAATTCCCACACATTGCACTAATTTCTAATGATGGTGACATTTACTCAGACGTACTTAGCATTACATTAACCACCATTCAAACTCGAATGATAAGGTGAAAATTACTCACACGGGGTTTTACAAAGGGCAAAAATTGACACAACTTTTTCAGATAATTCTGATAAACAGTCAATGGACGAGTGTAAGCTTTCTGTATGTCATCTTATCGTGTTATGATGTGAACCATTAGCTACATTTATGTAGAGCATCTTTTGTTATCATGAATAAACTATGTGTACTTCTTATTAGATCCAATCTGAAATAATTATTTTCCTATTTTTCTATTTCCGGTTAAGATAAGTTAAGATTTTTTTAAGGAGGAGGTCTCTGTTTTGATTTGTAATATTTATTCATTCTTGTTAATAACTTTTTGTATTTATGTCCAAACCTTGAACAAAGCCACGCACCATTTTCTTTTAACCATTTTTCAACATCCCTTTCCATTGCATAATCTAAAACTACTTAGTTTACAATTGTAAGCAAATTGAGAGTGATATTTTTCAGACCGTTTGTTTTTCATTCACATAGATGCTTAATGTGGTCATTTGTGACTTTTCTATTTTTTTAACGAAGTATTACCTTTCTTTTTCATAAATTGTAAAAGGCATCATTAGAAGGTGGAACAGTCAAAAGGTTATCAATACAATTAACAAAAAAGTTACACACAACAAAACGTTTTTATTTATTTATTCAGTCCTCATAAGAGGCGCTTTACCGAACATTTTGAAAGACCCAAACATTATATACAGATTATAAAACCCAAACTACTGAACAGGAAATTATGACTAAGCTCAGCCTATGTCTTGGCTATGAAATCTTAGGATTTAGAAAATTTTGAAATTCAAACTGATAATTTAAAGCTCTGATGCTTAACACAAAAGTGCTGGTATCGATGCATGCTAGCCTTGGGGATTCTGAAATTATCCAGAAAAAAGACGTTCAAGAAGGATATACACCATTATAAAATAACCGTAGGTTAATGATGTAAGAATTCTAAGGGCTTACCATCTGTATTTTGGATTTCCCCCAAAAGAATCCTTGTACACTTTGAGATAAGAATTTTGTTATTCTGTTATTCTTAATTTGTGCTTAATCCTTTATTCCTGTAAAAGGTTTTAAGGATCTTAATGAGAGGTTACTGTCAATACATCAAATACGCCTTCTTTATGAGAGGTAACTGTAAAAACTTCAAATACGCCTTCTTCGTTAGAGGTAATTGTAAAAATATCAAATACGCCTTCTTCATGAAAGCAGGAAACTGTAAAAACATCAAATACGCCTTCTTCATGAGAGGTAACTGTAAAAACATCAAATACGCCTTCTTCATGAGAGGTAACTGTCAAAACATCAAATACGCCTTCTTTATGAGAGGTAACTGTAAAAACATCAAATACGCCTTCTTCATGAGAGGTAACTGTAAAAACATCAAATACGCCTTCTTCATGAGAGGTAACTGTCAAAACATCAAATACGCCTTCTTCATGAGAGGTAACTGTAAAAACATCAAATACGCCTTCTTCATGAGAGGTAACTGGAAAAACATCAAATACGCCTTCTTCATGAGAGGTAACTGTCAAAACACCAAATACCCCTCTTCGTGAGAGGTAACTGTAAAAACATCAAATACGCCTTCTTCATGAGAGTTAACTGTCAAAACATCAAATACGTCTTTTTAAAAGTTTAGGGGACAAGTTTAAGCGGTCCATATTTCGAAATTCGTGCTTTCAGATAAGTCATCTGATAAAAATAATCTAAACTTTACATTTAATTATGTATACCCATTATGCCCATAGTAGTTTGATTTTACGTGGCGAAAAATTATTAGGGTACCACATTGGCCACGTTTTTTGTTATACTTTGAAGGATGAGACATTAATTGGAACCATTGGGCATTTTAAGTTTTGACCGACAAAAAAGAAGCACAAATGACCTAAATGTCTTACTTTTCATCAAGCGTAGGACTACTAATTGAAGAGATATTGAAAATAGCAAACGATATATTGTAAGGACAAAAAAAACAACATATCAAAACAACATCAATGTCAAGCAAATAATTTGAAAGACTTTTTCAGGCTAAGGAAAAAACAACAAATCAATTGGCCCACTCCCAGACATAGGCTATTCTTAATTTTGAATTAAGCAGACATTTTTTGATACTCAAGATTAAGTAATGTGTAGAGTAGACGTGGATATGCAAAGGGGGCCATTTAAAGTTTTGACCGACAATAAAGCAATTCTTTTTGTCCCCCGTCTTTCTGTGAAGGCAGAAAGTAAAGAATGTGTTCGTTCCTTCTTTTATATATCATTCTATCTTAGTTGGTTTTCAGAAAATTAGCATTTAACGCCTTGATATTTCGTTAAACTTACAGACAGGAAAGCTTTAAAAGTATGGTAAAAGGCTCCTGATCTTATGGTCAAAACGTCAGAGGTCAAGATTACAGATTTTGCAAGACTTGGCACCTTTAGTCATGCTCTTGTTTATAATAGGTTTTAGAGGTTTCATATCAGAATCGTGGAACTCAATTATTTATATATTTTATCATTTTAAACACAGGACAGAAACAAAAGTATACTTATTAACTAAGGTAATTAAGATGCAATACTAAAAACGGGTATAGAATGGTTAATTCGGTTATGCTGTATTTTGATATTTCAAGGATTAAACTCTCATCAGCTATTGGTGAAAACAACCCATTTCAAATTACCTAAATATCTTACTTTCCAACTAGAGAAGAATTTAAGTGTTATTTGTTCCTAAAGGTAAACGATACATTTCAATAAAAAATATATCACAACAAATTCAATGTCAAAGAAATAATGACAACAGCTAATTTGTCCACCCGCTGCTGGTGGACCAGAGATCCCCGAGGATAATCACAAGCCTGGTCGTCAGACTTTTCTGACACGATTAACTAAAAAATTTCTAATATTTTTGTCGCTGAAATTTCCGTTTTTTAAATTCAAAATTATTTAAAACACCAGGTTTCTTTCCTTGTAATGCACATGGTCGATATCCTCGGTGATGGATTTGGCTTCCTTGTTCGAATGTTTTGGTTATGAGTACTTTTCGTTTTCAACAGTTTTGGAATTTGACCTTCCAATGTTTTGATTTAAATGCTACTGGTGAGAGGTAACTCCTTGAAATGATCCAAATTAAACGTTCATAACCGCGTTTTAGTATTTGTAATTATGAAATGACTTTTAACTCTAAGAAGAAGACTTAAATCAATTATTATCTTACTACCAGGCATAGGCTATTCTTAGTTCTGAATTTATCACGCATTTTTTGATAGTCAAGGCATCAATTGAGTGAACTTCAGGATATAAGCGGGTGATTGTTGCAAAACATTACTTTTAAGCACAAAACAATTTAATAAGATTCTTAATTGTCCTGAAATAGGTAGTTAATTTTAGACTACCCTTGATATTTGCATAAGAAAAAGAGTCTGTTTGGAGCTGCAACAATTCTAAATAAAGGTGAATTTGAAAAAAGTATATTTGACTTGTGGTCAATGTTAAGACATAATATACTAGGCGACACAAGAAAAGCACCATTCTAATTCATTCCCTTTGGGACAAATTAAAAAAAAATCATATTTTATTTTTCGTTTTTTAATTTCTTTATACATGTAATGATCTTTTTAAGAAAAAAAATATTTATTTTGATAGAATTTGATGTTTATTCAAATGTGAAAACATAAAATAGGGATTTTTGTTATTGACAAAGAGTATGATAAACTCTTCGAAAAAAGGAGAATTGTACTTCTGAATTTTTTGCAGATTTTGTGTTGTCGACACCTTCAACAAAAGTTCATTTTATAGACGCACCGTAGAACTTTTGAAACTATTTTTTTGTCTTTTTATAGAATTAAATCTTAATTGTCATTGGATATAAAAGAATATAATATATTTTCAGTCATTAAATGATCTGACGAAAAGGGGTAGTGTGTTACTTGTGTTGCTGAGCCACGATTAACTACTACACATTGAGTCTCAACGTCATAAGTTTCTCGTATATAAAGTTAGAGCTTAAGGAGGCTTGGGGTTTTAAAACAGAGCATCTTTCTCAGTCATCTTGCAAACTTTTAGCCTATAATCAGTTTAAAAGACTTGTTACAGTATAAATTAATATAAAATTTATTATTTGATTATATTTTATCAATTAAAAAAAATTACAAGATAAGCACTTAAAAAGAAAATTAGATATTAAGCTTTTTCTTTAAAAGTGTGGTTTCAGGGGAGATAATTGGGGGGGGGGGGGAATGTGTGACTAATTTTTACAAAGAAATATTAGAAAATTAAGTGTTCTTTTAATATCTCGAAAAGGAGTACCGACTACTCATGACCCCATGTTTGTATTACAGAAATCAAAATTATATCCCATATTTGTTGTTTTACACAAATTTGAAGAAATTTTTATGTCAGCTTTTAACAATATATGCATTTGAGAATTTTTCCTATACAATCTATACAAATTTTTTAAAGATTGAAACCCAATTATTTCAAAAAAGGATCGTGACCTATAAATTTTATTGTATATTTTCAATGATCACACTAATGTCAAGTTACTACAAAGTTTGAAAAAGATCCTATATCAAATTTCTGGACCCCCAATCGCCTTAACAGGTCTTAAATGTTGGGGTCAGGTCATCAACTCATAATTGTTTTAATACCATAAGGGGGAATGTATTTAATTTCTAATACTAGTTAAGCTGTGAACTAGTGAACTAGTTTATTTGATCCCCTCAACTTATTCTGTCAGATGATACAATTGACTCAGTTTCCCTGAAAGTATCGTCGGCAAATCTTCTTTAATGTTTGCGAAATTATAACTATAAGAAGTGGCTCTCAGCTATGCTTCAATTATAAAAGTTTACTTAATCATCAATGTTACAACGCACAAAAGTAACACCGATACGTAGAAAGATAAATATAAAAGACAGCTGCTTGATTTTTCAAAGAAAAAAATAAGACCTCGAAGCAGGTTATTTGACAAACCTTGTTGAATACAAATTTGCAAGTATCCGATTTATTACATGTAGCTCGAACTATCACCTGCAATGGAAATTGACTTATTGGTCGATATATTGATAATTAGACAAAAACAACGGGATATCAAGTCGCTCTGCAAAGACCCGGTTATATTCGTGTTGCCTTTCATCCCAGTCAGGTATTACTTTATCCATTGGCATTTTTACAGCCCCTCTTGCTAAGAAAACTTTATCATATGACAATAACAAAGTTTCTTATTTTTAACTTAGTATGCAATTTCTTTGTTACCTTATTAAATAAATCCAGTAAACATGGTATTAAAATATAAAGTAATGAGTGCCAATAATGTTAGAAGGGTTAGTTAATTGTACATGAACATGATGAAGTATTGATACTATGATTTTAATTTTTTTTAAATAACATAATATCATTATCTAGTTCCAACTTGGAAGTGAGAAATGTCAAGTTAGAATTGAGAAATGTCAACTTGGAAGTAAGAAATGCCAACTTGGATGAAAGAAATGCCAACTTGGAAGTGAGAAATGTCAAGTTAGAATTGAGAAATGTCAACTTGGAAGTAAGAAATGCCAACTTGGATGAAAGAAATGCCAACTTGGAAGTGAGAAATGTCAAGTTAGAATTGAGAAATGTAAACTTGGAAGTAAGAAATGCCAACTTGGATGAAAGAAATGCCATCTTTGAAGTGAGAAATATCAAGTTAGAATTGAGAAATGTCAACTTTGAACTACGAAATTTCAACTTGGAAGCTAGAAACGTCAACTTGGAACCGAGAAATATCAATTTTGAAATAAGAAATGTCACCTTGGCACTACTATATTTGTAGAAATGTGAAAGACTTAATGACATTACCGGTCTTTAGTATATAGACATCTTTGAACTCAAATTATGAGATCGAAACCCATCAATTTTTGGTTAGTTAAATAAAAAATTACATTTTGCATATTTTGTATTATTTCAAGTCTTTCAAATAAATATGCAGATTTAAAAGTTGCACACATAAAGTAAAAAATACGCTCCGTTTTATACTTCTAAACCATATTTGTATTATACAGCACAATGAATTTACATTTGGGTAAGCTATTTGGTTAATACATTATTGTCCATTTAATACACGTCCTCTAGAATCATGAAAAAAACCAAACATGTTTGACATATTTATTACAAGACTTTTTAAGAAAGAAAATACAAATCAAGGCAATGGAAAAATTCAGGAGGTTATCTCAATAAAGAGAAGCAGGCTAGTAGTGAGGAAATGACAATTCTGCGTCAAAACCATTTTTTCAAGCAGAAATTCTGCATAAATTCCAAATTTTTGGGCCTGGGGATGCAAATGGGTCTTGAGCGTCTTAGGGATGCTGAAAAGTGCTTTGGGGCGAGGTATCTGGGGTTTGGAGGGTCTTTCAACCAAAATAGATTAAAAAATTCAGAAATCCAATAAATCATGAATTCCGAATCTTCTCAAAAGACGGATCAGCAAATCCGATTGCTAGGCCCCGGACTGGAAGAGAGCGACGAGGAGGTGAGAAAGAGAGCCCAGGCTCAAAGGGGGGCCAGACGCCAACCGATTCTGAGGTGGCGCGACCTGCCTTGGAAAATATTCCAAGTGATGGGGGTCAAGGAGACGAAAAGCCAGTATGGGGACGGCATGATTCTGACGCTGGAGAGGAAAGGGGTAGAAACCAAGGTTTGGGCGTGCAGCAGGATGGTCCGGGAAATGCAGCGGATACCACGGAAAAAGTGGCACCTGCTCAAGATTGATAATTATGGGATGAAGAATTCAAAGAAGAGTGGGCACGACTACTTCGACTTTGAGGTGGTGAATTGAGGGAGCGTGGGAGAAACCTTTTCTGATGGGGGAAACCCATCGGAAAAGATACTTTGAGGGTTGAGATCAGTGGGGGTCTTGGGAATGATTGGCTAGATCTTCGCTGAAAGGGGGCGAGGGCTGGCGTAGACGATCCTTTCCATCGTAATAATTCTTCAGGCAGACGGCGGGGACACCATCCTCACCCGGGAGCTGGGATTGATAGAATCTTGCCAAGCGGAGAGTTTCGCGGTGCTTTTTCTTCTTCTTGGCGATTCGCTTGGCAATCAGCGAGAGCACCAGGATGGTCGTAGCACTCAGGCAAGCGAGGGATCCAAAGGGGAGGGATACCACGGCACCGACCCCGGTCAAAGCAGATCCCATGGTACCACTGGTAAGCAACAGACTGATAATGGAGGCTGCAGCTAGGGCAATGGAGACCACCTTATTCAGTCGCTTATAGATGCGAAGCATGCGAGCATATTTCTGGACCTCGGACTCCAGGAATTCCTCGAGTCTACCATCTGTTTCATCATCCATTTATTTATAGGAGCATACCGAGCAGGGGGATATTCTTGAATGGGCTATTTGGTCCTAACATCAAGCCAGAGCCATCGACGAATTGCCGACCATGCTTCAAGTAGAGCCCATCACCCTGGACGATTCGTGCGGTCGAAGGTTTCAGGTAGAGACCGCCCCCACTAGGCTTCATGGTGCAGACACACCCACCACGCTTCAAGTATAATCCCGAACCGACGGCTTTGGACACGGCCGCACTTCCCAGACCACTCAAGGCGCCAATGCCTAGGGCAGGCAGAACGGTCTTAGCTACCAAGGGTAGGGCTCTCATGGCCAACCCGGCCAGCATGGGTAAGAAGCCTCCCACCTTCTGCATATTCTCCTTCAATTGGGCCCTGCTCATCTCCAGATTCATACCACCGGTGCCTTGCTGCAGGAGCTTGGTGATCTTTTGCACCTGCCGGGCGGTGAGCAGCATCTTATGATCACCTCTCAAATTTGCGCGGGACAAGCGGATGGTGACCGGGCAGCTTTTCTTTGCCGCCCGTTGGATCTTTTCTGCCTAATTTTTCGTCAAGCTCAAACCGTACTCATGATACATTCTTTATTTATACTTCGCGAAGATGAAAGCGGATGGTGAGATGCTCCCCTCGCAGATCGATGGGGCGACCGTCTTGATCGGTGAGATACGTTTCCATGCGATTGATGGTTCGCAAAGTCACGGGCAAATATACTAGATTTTTGGGGGTCTGAAGGATCTTCTCGCCTGGGGCCACGCCGGGGAAGAAGCTATAGATGGTGGACTGCTGAGTGCCATCCACATAGCTTCTGCTGATGATATCGCTATTCACCAAGATGCTATTGATGCTGATGATATTGACGATATGCTCCCCTTCTGAGTAGCCATTCGTGGCTCGGTCGAACGTATAGATCTGATGCTATTTGGGACGTCGAAATCCACCTGATAGTGCAGGGCGAGAGTAAGCGTCGCTCTCAGGGTCGCACGATTGGCGTTGAGGATGACCTTGGTTTTGTGCTTATTAAGACGCATCTGCCGTTGGATCTCATCATTGATATCTTCGATGCCGTAGGAGCCGGTGCTCAGCCCGATGGAAAACCAGTTGGCGCCATCATCGGGAGAGTAGCGGAAGGAATTATTGCCTGCATGGATATTGGGAATGGAGTAGTAGGTCTCAAGATTCACCAATGCCATCTCATAGCTCCTTCCCTCCTTCAGGTGCAGGGCGGGTTGAAGCGGGTGAGGATTCGGCTTTGGTTATCGGACACTATGAAGGAAAATCCCTGCTTGGGGTCGGAATTATCAGCAATGCGTTGAAGCAGCGCTTGGTCCATTTATTTATAGAGCCGGCGGTATCGACAGATTTTTTGGTGCCGGAAGGCACTGAAAAAACTACCAATGGCGGCGGCCGCCTCTAGAAGACGGCGTTCATCTTCTGACCGTCGGACTCAAATTGGAGGATCCGGTCGGAGATTACGAGGGCAAAGGCTTCGGTATTGGCGGGCACATTGCGCTCGAAATCGGCCCGGATCTGAATATCCACAGTCGACTCCTTCAATCGCTCGGACTGGTGACTCACATCGATGACGAAAAGTGGGTAGAGGTCGATGAAGTCAGAAGGGTTGATATTGCTATTGCTAATGAGGCGGTCCATGCTGAAGTAATTTTTCCTGAAATCAGCTGCACTTTTATAGACTCTGGCGATCTTATTTTGTGTGAAGCTAGCATTGAAGTCTACGGCAGGGTAGCGGTCCGCATTGAGGGTGACGTAGATATTTCGCAATCGGCAGTGATCAAATACGGCCGCATTTTAGGTCTGATCATTGCTCTTGCCGGTCTGGAAGGCCACGATGATATATCTGGGCTTTTCCCGACCGCTCTTGGCTGCCAGCCGCCAGTTGAATTGGGAGGTTTGCGGGACGGCTATGGAGTCGCACTGCCGCATCCGGAAGCCGCAGTCGATCTTACCCTTGCCTTGGATGGTCTTATATAGCTGCATTTTCTCCTGGTCGGATGGATTGACGTGGGGGACGAACCAGGATATCTTACTCAGGGCGATTTTCGCCACGTCGTTGACGGCGGCTGCCCTCAGCACGGCATTGGCATCCGAATCGCGCACCAGGGAAAGTTCGTGCTTGAAGCCGTATACGATCTTGCCATAGTCGTCCGCAAAGCCGAAGATGTGCTTCAAGGGAATGGCGAAGGAAAATGACCCCTTATTGGCAGGCTTGGTGATGATATAGCCGTGGCGAGCTGAGAAGCCGGTATTATCTGCATGGGCGACGGCGGATGAATCCTTATACCATAGCTGGTTGAGACCTTGATATTTGGAGAAATCGTCGGGGTAGGTCAGCATTCCCAGCATGGTGGTGGCGACTCCCGGATCGTTGATATGCTCGATCTGCTGGCCGGAGAGTCGGTAGCTGATCGTCCGAAAAAGATACATGATACCATTATGGACGAGCGATACCAGATCTCCATCGTCATAGGCGGTACCATCATTCTTCTGGAGCCGTCCTTCGACCAAGAGATAGCTCTCGGCGGGGTGGAGGAAGAGATCCTGGGTTTCGATATTGATACGTATTTCCGCACCGGCATTATTCAGTTGGGCCCCAGCTTGAGGCTCGTATTCGTGAACCTCATATTCCTGAAGACTTTCATCGAAGGTCAATCCTTCGGTGATGGTGAGAATTTCTGACATCATATATTTATTTATAGCGCCGGACGAAGTCGTGGATGGTGGCGATGCCGCCGCCCGAGATGAGGTTATTCAGTCTGGCTTGCTGCTGGGAGGTCTTCGCAGGAATGCTGGGATTGCTAGGTTGATTGGGCTTGCGGGGCTTCCGGACCTTGCGGGTCACCTTATCCACGACGTGGTCCACGGCTTTGGAGGCTCCCTTTTCGACCCCTTTCAGGGCTGCATTGGTAGCGGCGCTCATGGCCTTGCTGCCCAGCGTCTTCGCGGCAGAGGAGGTGAATATGCGCCCGGCTAAGTTGGCGACCGCATCGAATAGTCCCCGCCCGCCGACCGCATATTTGCGGCGATAACCGTGTTTCATCACTAATGGCATCGTATTTTATTTATAGGAGACTACGATGCAGCTGCCTATATTTCTGGTCGTCGATATGACCAAATTTCCTCAAGGCATCGAGGATGGCCACGATCTCGTTGCGCACCCCATTATTTCCAGCCCTATAGGCGGCAGCGCAAAGCTCCAGACGATCCATCAGCGAATCGAAGTCTTTCGGCAGGAATACCGTCTGCAGCCCAGAGCCATACTTATCTTGCTGGTAGATGTTCGAGACGATCTCTTTCCATTTATAGCTTCGGTTGGATTTTGGGGTCCGCGAGAGGATGGAATTTCCCTGATACATGGCTCCCGAGGCTCGTAGGATATCACCATAGGTCATCAGATCTTCGGGGTCGAACGATTCGGGGCGCTTCTTAACCATGAGCTCCCAAAGGCCGGGGGTACCCTTATGGCGCACGCCATCAACGAAGATATCATCCCCATCGAAGGAGACGGGCGAACTTCCGATCATGAAAACGTCGTCCTCCACCCTCAATCCGAAGGTATGGTCGGCGTGAGGAGTCATGCTGAGCTTAAGATACTGAGTCGCCCGCGGGCCGAGGTGAGTGCCATGGGACGGTTCGATGGGTAGTGGATCGGCAAATTCGGCAGGTGGGGGAAGGGCTGGCAGTGCAGCGGGCGGCGCAATCGGGATATCTTCGATCTTTTTGGTGATCTTCGAGGCGGCCTCCTTTTGGGCTTCTACCACGGGCTTGAATATCTTGGAGAGGTCTCGGTCGAACCCCATTTTTTCGAGGCGCTGCTGCATATTGCTAGCCTGAATGCTACGCTTGGTTTCCTGGAATTCCCTAGCGAGCGCCTCACGCTGCTTAGGGTCGGTGATCTTGATGAAGGTCATTTATTTATAGCATTGGACGCTTTCGAACGCCCCTAAGCGTTGGAAAACGTTTGGGTGAACGCCCCTAAGCGTTTGAGCGAACGCTCCGAAGCGTTTGGGCGAACGCCCCTTAGCGTTTGAATATCATCCTCCAGAGTGGAGGGAGATGATAAGGGTCGATCGATGGATTTGAGTGCCTTTTGCATTTATCTCGACGCGGCTGGCATGGATGCGTGCACTGGTGACCTCGAACCGTCTTTGCTGTGCATTGCGGCTGGGTGGATTTGCCGTAAGATTTCAACCCGGTATAGCGACCGGAATTCAAAGCGTCGAAATCTCCTTCGCCTCTATGGATGGGGCGGATGAGCTGGAGTCCGCACTTATTGCAGAAGCCATCCGCAAGGGTATGACGGCAGGGGCACTTGCACTCTCCGAATTCACCAAGATGCTGGCGGATGCAGGGGCGGCACATATCGCCGAGAAGCTTGCACTCGCACTCCTCCCCGTACCGGCCAAAATAGTGATCCGCAGAGCACCCCTCGCACCTATCTAGCCATTGGGGAGGCTTTAGGTGGTATCCCCTTACCTCGGCGATGGATGGAGATCGACCTATCTCCAGCTCGATCTGATTCATCAAGAATGCGTAATTCATCATTTTTATCTTAGACTCGATAAAAATCTTCTAATTTGCATCGATATTTTCCAGCCGCCTTTGGGCTCGTGAGATCGATGGTCACGAATCCGTAGGGCTCGGCCCAGGATCGATCGCAGAGGGCATCGAACTGGGTGGAGGTGAGGTCGCTGCAGTGATCCCGGCGGATATGATCGCGATTCTTGGCATCCTGCTCGAAGAGGCAGATGAAGTTGGCATTCTCCCGGATCGATTGCCGCGGCAGCTTGAAGTAGTTTTGGCAGAGGTAGAAGCAATCCACGTTATTATGGCTGCCGCGCACGTAGTAGTCTTCGCACTTGCTCTGCTTGCTCAGCATCAAGTCGTCGAAGACCATGAGATTCTTGCGGGCGGGGTCGAGGTCTCGAGGATCCGGCACCTCGTCGCCCTGCTCAAAGAAGAAGGCTTCGATCCCACTGGGGCGGGCTGGCGGCTTCAGGATATCCACCGCGTCGATCAGAGAGTGGGGATAGCGATCCTTGATGGAGAGAAGGTCGCGGATATCGTCTTTCGAAAATCCTTTCCCCAGCGCCTGCCGCAGCAGCTGATAGATGGGCTGATGGAGCGATTTTCCGAAGACGTAGAGTCGATCGTAATCGAGCCATCCATCGCGCAGGAGGAGATTATTCAGCAGCGTCGTCTTGCCGCAGTCCGACTTCCCGATGATCAGGCCTCTGATCGACCGCTGCGGGAGGAGGAAGTGATTGCGTCGGGCTGCAGCCGCCTCATTATAGGAGATATTTTCGACGTCCATTTATATAGATAAAGAATGATTTTCTGCCTGAAGTGCAAGCGGCCAACCGAGACGGAAGGTCGCTATGAGACCACCACCAGTAATGGGAGGCGGCGGACGGGTGGGCTATGCGTCGTATGCGGGGCAAGGAAGTCTCAGTTTCTCCGAGGGAGCGAGGGTGCGGGGCTCGTAAATAAGATGATCAATCGGCTGCCGGTGGAAATGCATCTGCCGGGGCATAATTTCACCGGGCCGGGCACACAGCTCCATAAGCGTCTAAATGCAGATGGTACTCCGAAGGCTTGGTCGAAGCCCATTAATCGGGTGGATCAGGCCGCCTATCGCCACGATCTCTGCTACGCCAAGCATAAGGATACCGCTGCACGCAATTTCATCTGCGATAAGGCCATGCTAGCCTCGCTGGACACCATTCCCAATCCCACCGTCCGCGAGCGCATGGACCGCAGCATCGTCAAGCCCATCATCGGCACCAAGACTCGATTTGGGCTGGGGGTTAAAAAAAAAAATTTCGTTGGTCGGACGAGCTAGCCGAAGAGCTGCATAAGCCAGTCCGACGCAAATTCCAGAAGCGTCGCGTGGTGGTGGGTGGGGTGGACGAGACCTGGGCGGCCGACCTCGTTGATATGAGTGCCTTTTCCCGCGATAATCGAGGCTTCAAATTCCTCTTGAACATCATCGATATCTTCTCAAAGTACGGCTGGCTGGTGCCGCTGAAAGATAAGAAGGGTGCTACGGTGCGAGATGCCTTCCGGGCCGTCTTCAAGGATCGCACGCCTGAGAAGCTATGGACCGATAAGGGCAAAGAATTTTATAATCGGGAGGTGAAGGAGCTGCTCCAGAAGCACGGCGTCGAGATCTACTCCACTGAGAATGAGGAAAAATCGAGCGTGGTGGAGCGCTGGAATCGTACCATGAAGGAGAAGATGTTCAAGTATTTTTCGGCCAATTCCACGCGCGCCTACCTTCCCATCTTGGATGATCTCGTCCTCCAGTATAATACCACCAAGCATCGATCCATCAAGATGACGCCCACCACCGCCAGCCAGAAGGAGAATGAGGTCAAGGTATTCTGGAATCTCTATGGAGACCTACCACCCATGCAGCTGCCACGATTCAAGGTTGGAGATAGGGTTCGGATCACCAAGAAGAAAGACACCTTCGAGAAGGGCTATACGCCTCGCTGGACGGAGGAAGTCTTCACCATCGCCCAGACCTTGAATACGCAGCCTCCCACATATCGCCTCAAGGATTACGAGGAGGAGGAAGTCCAAGGATCTTTCTATGAGCCCGAGCTTCAGCGCACCGACCAGGACGTCTTTCGTATCGAGAAAGTCTTGCGTCGGCGCATCCGGGGAGGAGTAAAGGAAATATTCGTCAAATGGCGGGGCTATCCGAAGACTTTCAACTCATGGGTGAGGGCTTCCGAGCTTCAATAGGTAGAATTTTTTTTTCTGGTCCTTGCCATGGGGACCGGAAAAAATTTGAGGGAATGGCTAACCCCGCCTCGGAAGCGCCGCCTTGATGGCATCGATCGTTCTTTCGTAATCCGATATATCACTCACCGAGCGCCGACCGACCCTGTCGGTGGATGGTTGCTTGAGCCTAACATACGTCTCGAGGGCATCCAGCTTTTCCTGGTTATCGAACATCTGATCTTCGAGGGTTTTATACTTAGATTCCGCGGCGTCTATCTTTCTCTGCATCCCCAAGACCAGGTCGCTAGTTCTTTGCGTACCATCCTTTCGTAATTGGCTCGTCGGCACCGGTCCCCTCGGGAAGATTGTGAATGGCATGACCCTGCATATCTATTTCACCCGTCATCCTCCCGCCGGCCATGGGTAAGCACTTAACCACTTCTTTCTCGATACGATCCAGACGTTTCTTCTCAGCCTCTAGCGCCTTCGAGGTTCCTTCGAGCGCCACCTCCAGATCATCGATATCTTTCATACCATCTTTCAATTGCAGGTTGACCCAGCGCTTCGTCACGGCATCCGACCCCTCCTGAGGCAATCCCAGGCTGGTGATGCGATGATCGTTCATATCGAGATCCTGGAGCATCCGCCAGAGCGATACTCCTTTTCTTGCATGAGAACCGAATTTGTCCATTTATCTATAGTGAGAAAATCACGTCGTCGATCGATCGCCCATCCGCAAGCATCTTCAGCACGTAGAGGCAAAAGTGCCCGCATACTACGTCCCCGCGCCTCTGCAGCTCATCGGTGCTATATCGAATCTCCGGCCACAAATAGTCGATCATCTCGTCGGGCGGAGGCAGGCCGTAGGGGTCGAAGTAAACTTTGAGTCCTCCGCGCTTATGCCAGCACGTCCAGTGCGTGCCGGGGCCATGGAAGTCGTCGTGATTCAGGATGCCGCATTCGATGGGGCGTGGGGTGGGTGGTAGGGCATCGCGCATGAATATTCCTCTGAATCGAGAGATTTTCAGGGCAGATGCAGCATCCTCGAGCTCTAGGTTCGAGAGGGGCTTGTGGGGGAGGATCAAGTGATGGACGCGTATGCTACTCATTTATTTAGATTCGGTAGTGGCCGTGTGCGAGGGTGCTGACGCCGTCTGGGAGGATGTGACGCTTATCGTCGGAGGATGAGAGCGATTTCTTGCAGGTTTCTAGGGTGAGAATCTGGTGATGCCTGCTGCGGATGATATTCATCGAGCGGTATTTCTCCTTGCCCGTGTCCAGGCACTCCTTATAGTCTGCGAAGGTCAGTTCGGATTCGACCACGCTCTTCTTCACACCTTTAGCCCTCTTACATTCCTCGCGATCCACTTTGAAGGCATATGCTTTCGGGCGGAGTCCCACGTACTCGGTCATCGGCTGGCCGGCGCACTCATCCTTGAATTTGCCTATCACTTTCTTATTCACGCCGGCCACGATCCCGGAGGCATGGTCTGGGGCATAGTTGGACGTATCGAAGCGCTGATGCACGCTCTCCGCCATATCCTTATATGCGTCCACCGTCTGGATATCGCAGATCAAGCTATCCGTATCCGTATAGCAGATGCTGAGTCGGTCGCCATACCGAGGCTTCAGATAATCATAGACGAAGTCAGCCATTAGGGTCTTTGATAGATCAAGGATGGAGAACCCTAGGTAGATGGGTTTATCGAAGACCAGTTTGGTGCGATGCAGATGGACGGCAGCCAGATCTTCGCTGAAGACCGTCCTACGCTTGAAGTTTGGCTTGGCCACTAGCTTCCGGGCGATCTTCTCGCTATTGACCAGCCGCACGTCCAACCTATTGCGGATATTCTCCATGGTCTTCCCGAATACCGAGTTGACCACGAGCTTGAAGAAATCCTTCTCGAAGTCGGTGGTGACTAATGCCCTGCAAGCCGTATTTTTTCTCCACGTAAGCCCTCAGCCATGGGCTCTGGGTGAATCGGAGGACGCGATGGACCTTCTTCAGCTTCAGACCTTGGGCAAGATACTTCTTGAGATTCACGTAGTGGACCACGTATTTCTCCTTGTCATGGAGGTTGGCCACCAGCTTCCTGACTCCATTGATCACCATGGATTCCGGCGCGAGGGGATAATCGTTATGACGATCGTGGAGCTCCTTGGGATATTCGAGATCCACTTCCAAGATGAATCCTTGCTCATCCTCTTCGCCGAGCGTGCTGAGGTCTGGGACTTCCGAGGGATCGATCCACTTGAAATCTCCGGTGGGCAGGGGTCGACTCATCGCCCACCCGTAGAGATTATTGGCATCCAGATACATCAGATAGTTGGTCGGCTTGCTCGGATCGAAATCTTGCACGTAGGGATTATTCGCCCGAGCATATCTCTGAGAAGCCATGGTAAGTCCCCCGCGTATCCCCTTCTCGATCATGAGCAGCATATCGGGATCGGTGATGAGATCAAGCTTGATATCGCTAACCTTGAGCGCGGCGTCATAGGCTAGTCCTGGCGCGGTATAGTAGTGGGCAGGGTCGAGACCATAGTGCTTCATGCAGATTTCGCGGAAATTCTCGAAGACGTCGGCGAGCAAGATCACGTCGGTCTCGAGATAGAGGTCGTGGTAATCGCGCATGGTCTTGCATCCGAAGGCCTCCCAGACCTTCTGAGCGTGCGCGTAGTCTTCCTCGCTGATATGCTCACCGGTGAGCGTGCTGCGGAAGGCCTCCTTGGGTGGGAGCTGGGTCTCCTGGAGCCTCTCGAATCTATCCATATAGTCGTAGGGATAGACGCCTTTTCGTAGCAGCAGGTCTGAGTGGTGGCCCATCTGCTCGGTCGCCGCGATGGGGACGTCGTACCCTTCATCCATCTCCTTGACCGTGAAGGTGATATCAGCCCCAACGACTTCCTTCACCTTCTCAGAGCATCCTCGGAGAATCTCGGGTAGTCTGGTGCGCGGGACCCCCTTCTTATGGATCATTAGCCCATCGAATACTAGAGCCCCCACCTCGATCTCTTGCTCGGTCAGGTAGTCGAAGGCCGCCATCAGAGCCTTATTTTCTAGGGAGCACATGACGTAATTCACAGTCGTGCCCTCGATATTATAGTCCGTCCCCCTCTTCTCCTTAGATTCGCAGGCAAGCTTGTGCAGATCAGGATTCAGCTTGATCACTTCCTCCATGATCTGCCTCATTCCCCCATAATATTCCCGGAGCCATGCTGGTGCATCATGCTTGAGTCTGACGATCTTCCCATTGATGATGGCGAGTAGGTAGGTTTTGGCATCGTCCCGGCTGATTCCCTCGTAGGTCATCAGGTCCGCGATTAGCCTCTCCCGGTCGGCGATATATGCGTCGAGCCCCGTGCACGCGATGCCATTTTCATGGCAATACCAGGAGAGCAGAGTCGGATGTGCATTTTTCATATCGATATCGATCATATGATCTGCGCAGAGGGTATGCCGAATTCGGCGGCTGATATTCTGGAGACCGATCTTCTCGCCGGTCCAATATCTCCCGAAGCCATGGCGCTGGTAATATCGCATCGGGCACTCCCCCAGGGCGTTGGTGCGGGCCAAGTAATCCTGCAAGAGCGTCAGCTGAGCATCCTTATCCACCTTCTCTCCCTTGATATATCGACTCCCCAGCTCGTAGTCTTCCGGGTGCGTCACGATATGCTTCAGCTTTTCCCGGTCGATCACTTCGCGCAAGGTGATGCTTCGCCCATTCTCCGACTCAAAGTGTCCAATCTTGAAGAGCCCCGGATCCATCGGCTTGGCCCCAAATTCCCGCCTCATATTGGTGAAAGCATCGGCCGGCGTGGATTCTACCAGCTTCTGCAGACTTGCCCCCATGAACTTGAAGCTATCGATGAATCGCAGGTGCTGGTAGAGCGTCTTCATCTTCCCTTTCTTATCCTTGTATGAGCCAACCGCCACGCTCTTGGTGAATGATATGTAGCGCTCCTCAGTATTGGGGATGCAGTCGATCTTGCCCTCAGTAGCCCCCAGTGCATTGATGAAGAGATGGGCATCGTAGCCTGCCAGATTATGGAAGATGACCGGGATAAATTTCGGCGCCTGATAATTCAGATTGCAATCGTTGTGCGCGGCCCCTCTGAATCTGCCCGTGAAATGGCAATGGTCCCTCACCTTATCCTCCCCAAGCTCCTGGTCGCAGATGGAGCACTTGGTGGCTTCCGCAAAGGCGATCTTATCTTCCTCCGTCATCACCATGGGCTTCTTGAAATCGTTCTGCTGATAGATCTCGTGGATATCTTTCGTCAGTCGATCCACGAAGATTTGACCCAAGTCCTCCCCTTCCTTCTGCATGGTGTAGATCACCGGCTCCTTGACGAATACCGTCTCATCGAAGCACTTGATATGATAGCAGAATCCCGATGGTACGTGCTTCTGGAGGATCTTGGTATGAGATTTGGACGGCTCGCCCCCTTCTACCTTCTGCTTGATAAGCTCCAGAAAGCGTTCCAGCCGCTGCATGAGTCCGTCTACGGCAGTCTTCGCCGGTTCGGGCTCGACCTTGGTCGTGAAGCACTCGAAATCTGCGTAGACGACGAATGGCACCTTCATCGACCGGATATGGTTTTGGAAGCTGACGTAGCTCCCTTCGCTGGGCATCTCTATTTTCACCGCCTTCTTCTGACCGCAGTACTCCATGTGCTGGTCCAGGAGATCCTGCCGAGTGAAGTGGTTCAGGCATCGGCGGCAGAAGTAAGCTTCCCCATCGTGATCGCTTACCTGCGCCGTCAAGAGCCGCGAGAGATTCTTCACCCAGCAGTAATGCTTCGTCTCATCATTAGCCACTAGCATGAGATCCACGTGCTGCGCCCCGACGTCATCCCTTTCGGATATCCTCAAAGGGTAGATCTCTCCCTCCTTTCCCTCCTCGAGTCCGAATACGTTGACCTTGATCCCCTCATTTAACTTCTCGAACCTATCGATGGCCCGAAGTGAGACCGGGAAGTCGATGCCGTCGAACCTTAGCTCATCCACCCACTTTTCGTACTGCTTGACTCGGCTGGTATTGTTCTTATCCACCTCCCCGTGATGGAGGGCCGAGAGGATCGCCCATTTGAAGCACTGCTGATCCTCATTTTTCACGTTGACTATTGCCTTCTTGGCAGCGAGCTTCTTGGGGAGTGGGATATATGAGCTTCCCATGAGGGGCTTATATTCATTCAGGTGAATCTCCAGCTTCTCAACGTGCCCAAAGGTCCACCCGCTCCCCCCAGCCTGGAAATTTGCCATGCTCTGAATGATCTTATCTTCCATCTGCGCTATCACTTCGTCCAAATCTGCGGACTCTGTGATGACCCTCAAGGTCGATCGGAATTTAGGGTTAGCGTAGATATTCTCGCCGGTCGCCGGGCTAATCTTCACCATCTCCACGTGGAGGATTATTTCCGCTTTCAAGCCCTTCTTTTCCGCCAACCCCTCCGAAATCGTGCTTCGGATTCCCCCCCTGCTTAGCCTGATGAAAGTCTCCACGTCCTGCTGCGTCTTGGGCTTGATGATCACCGTGCCAAATACCCCTCCCACAGCCTCCCGCTTATCCGCAACCTCGATATGGTCTGCAGCTTCTTCATTGCTCTGCTTCACCTTCTCGACCAGCTGATCTTTCCTCAGCCGGGAGATATTGGTGATCCCCCTCCGCCTCGCAATCGCTTTGAGCTGCTTTCTGGTAAATACTTCCCTACGCTTGAATTTCCGGTCGGTGGCCGACTCGATGAGCCGTACCAAGTCCAGCTTATTTTTTCTACTATATCCCTTCACCCCTTCCTTCTTGGCGATTTTTCTTAGTTCCCCCATGGTTTCAAGCACCCGAAATTTCCCCCCGATCGGCTGATAGGCGTCATCTTGCTGCGGGGAGTGCCTCCAGCAAAGTCCATCTTTCCCCGGTTTTCCCTTGCAAAGCTGCCCCTTCCTCCTTTTCAGTGGGACATTGCAGTATTTCTGCTTTTCGGGAGATGAAGTTGGTCTGCTATCTTCGCAGACGGAATCTTCGTTGCGATCCATAATTATCTTGGATGGCATCATTTTATTTATTCCATTCAATTTTTTAAATTTTTGAAGGTAGGATGGTGATTTTTCTCGATCACCAAGCTTGTGCATAGTATTACTAATATTGATTTTCGACCGGTATTTATACTACCTAATTCCAGTACTTGCTTGGGAGAAGGCGTTTATTGCCTAAATAATTTGCAAATTTTTTTCCCGCATGCCCTCGGACCCTAGTAAAAATTATTGAAATCTCACCAGAAGCATATTCTAGGAAATCTGGAGGGGTTCTTTCTCCACTCCTTAGTTTACGGCGCGAATAAATTGAAAAAATGCTATTTTTCCCCCAAAATCAGGGGAGATAATTGACTAAGAATTACGCAAGAAAATAATCTTTTCCGACGAGGCATCTCCCCATCGGAAAAGACCCTCCAAACCCCAGATGCCTCGCCCCAAAGCACTTTTCAGCATCCCTAAGACGCTCAAGACCCATTTGCATCCCCAGGCCCAAAAATTTGGAATTTATGCAGAATTTCTGCTTGAAAAAATGGTTTTGACGCAGAATTGTCATTTCCTCACTACTCAGGCTTGATAAAAGCTTTAATTCTACTTCAAATGTAATTTTATTGGACCAAGTGTGTACCCTAGGTGGCTGAATAGGGTGGCCCTCGTCCGCGGGGGTTGTCAGGTCTATAATACGGAAACCCTGACCGCCGACCATAGTGGGCCAACGTGTGTGGAGAGTGCCACGCTTCATGCACGTAAAAGACCCCTTTGTGGACCGCCAAGTAGTGCACCACATAGGCTAAATTTTCCGCCCCTACCCACCGCTCCCCTTTTCCTGTGGTTCTTCAAAATTTACCGGTCCTTTGTGTCCCACCCCACCCCCATATTTCATTTATCATCATCATTTCATGTTCATTTTATCATCCTTTTCATGTTCATCGCCTGTGGGTAACCTATATAGCGTTGCACGGGCGTTAAACACCAACTCACTCACTCACTCACTCAATATTGTTTAAAATTATGTATTTATTGAATGATTGTTTTTGCACGACTAAAATTACGTACAACTTTCTCTAGGTATTTGCCCAACAGTCCAAAAAACCTTTATATGTATACTGTTCTCATTTTGTCTCATCGATATTTTGTTTGCAAAGACCATCAGGTCTCCGTTTAATAAATCATGTAAAACATATTAATTATAAAAGAAACATTCTCAAACAATTACAAGGCACTATGTCGATACGATAGTATTCGACTAGTGTATCGACATAGTGCCCTGGTTTTCTCCTTGACAAATGACGTGTTTAGATTATTATGTATATACAATTAAAAAATAAAAAAACAAAAGGGTGAATAAACTCAAGCCTTTTTTTTCAGCCAAGCTGTGAACTCATTTATTCATATTCACCTGATGTTGTCAGACGTAAGAAAGACAAAGGAAAAGGTTGACAACGCTTCCTTGATAACTTGTTCGCAACGTGACTTTGATAATTTCAATATTATCTCAATAGCCGTAAAACCTTGATCACTGATGGCTGATAGCCACAGATTACTATTGCTGCCAATAAGACGTAGGAAGGTTAATCTAAACGGCAGCTGATTCTTTATTTGATAAAATCAAGGAGGCCTAACCGTTTATCGAGACATTTTGTCCGTTATGTGTTCCTACCATAGGTTAACATTACGGTTTTGTTCGTTATATGTTGCACGAGGCAGTCCGTTAAGTAGTTTTATGAAAAAGAAAATCCTTTAGTTTTACGAAATTAACTCTGAGGCTAAAATATAGTAAATAAGTGAAACTTGTGATACATGTGTCCAAATGTTTTTTATTCACTAAAACTTCCCGCGAAAACCATTTTTATTTGATTTGACACTTCTTCGCAAAACGAAAAGGCGGAGACCTACCCTCAGCAAAAATATGTCCTTATAAAGACGAAAAATGCATTAAAATGCGTTATTTTCGTCATTGAAACATTTTTTTTGTAGTAAGTCTTGTGCTACTTGCACAATAAAAAACATAAGAAGGATTTTCTGGACCAAAATATTGATATTGGGTCAAAAAGCCAAAATGGGTATAACTTTGAGAAACATGGTCCGTTAAGATGCACGTGACACTATTTAGGTCCGTTAATGATGCATGTCTCACATTTTGAAAATGCAGGTCTGATGGAAATAAACCTTAATATAGCAAATCCCAATTACTAAAATTGGCTAAATTGATGATATCTTTGTCAGAAGATTGTAATGATTGGTTTCAAAGAATTATTGTATTATATTTAATATAATATAAATGCCTAAAATATTTACACGAGTTTGTGGCAATGGAAATAATTCTGAACACAATTATGAATCTTATTTAAATGTATTTTATCTTGTAAACGGTCAAATATACTGGTATCACTTTCACCGAAACAGTTGTATAAAATAAGACGATCTGCAAGTTGTTTAAGGTGTTCTGTAGTGTCCACTAATTTTTTTCGTTTTCTTTCATATTGACTTTGTTTTTCTTTCAACGGTTCTTTTTTTAAAACTAATAAGTCTACATCGCCGTCTTCATCAGTTTAACAGGAGCTTGTTTTTCCCCGTCAAATGTCAAAACAAACGAATTTTGAGAGTTTGAGGAAGCTACCATGTCGATCATTTCTGGAAATTTACCGGGTCCTCTGATATCAGGGATGTGCGGAGCAATAGACGTATCATTAACATTTATGTTGTTAGGTACTGCAAAGTTAATTTAAGCATCCAAAGGGTCATACGAACCATATTCGATAGAGGATTGGCCTGCGTTTTTCTAACCGGACATGAATCGGATAAATTTGCCATGAAATAGAATTTTGCCGAGTGACCAAAACGGTTTCGTTGCCTTGAACGGATATCGCATGAGAGTTGTAGTTGTTGATGCCCAAAATCGTAAATTGTCGCAGTAAATAAGAGAGCATATGTTCTGAAAGTCGAAGGTTTTGTTTGCCTCGAGTCGAAAAAAAATATTAAGAGGTATGTGAAAAGCCATTGATCTGCAATTGGAGTATCACTTCAGGAAGTAGTGAGTGTATTTCTGGACGTCAGTTTGCATGTGTGGCGTTTTGAAAATTTCGTCGGTTTCAGTACGGTCTAAAGTTCCAAAGGTACAAATCCCTTCATATTTAGATATTTTTCTCCATATATATTTTTTATTTCCATAGTTTTTGTTCTTTTCTTTGCCTAAAATAAATAACCAAAACAGACTGTATTGAACCGTTTTCATTATATTCATTTATAATTAGTAGCTTATTGCTTCTTTCATATATTATATACACATGTACATGTATTGTATGTTTTCAATACCGTTGTTTCGTAGAATGATCTAGAATGATGTTACAAGTAAAGCCTTTTGACAATAATTCATTTTTAGACGTGCATATTCAAATGTATGTATTTTAGTTTCGATAAATC
The DNA here is from genome assembly GCA_963971305.1 of Arcuatula senhousia. Lineage (NCBI taxonomy): Eukaryota > Metazoa > Mollusca > Bivalvia > Mytilida > Mytilidae > Arcuatula > Arcuatula senhousia. Next base: position 24,619 of record CAXARO010000342.1, on the reverse strand, counting down.
CACATGAATTTTGTCTTTTCTTCTGTATGCTAGCGTTCAGTCCTTATAGTAAAATTATGATATGTCATATCAAACAAAATTATTCTAATCTTCTATCTATTTATGTTATTTAACGGACATAATATTTTGGCACAGGCACTTAACGGACAAAATAATATGTCATCAGCCCTTAACGGACCATATTTTATAACTTTTTCCCTATTACAAAATTATTACATAACATAGAGCATTAAAAATTAAACAGTACTAGGAAAAACCCGCGAATTCGCGGAAAAATCAATCGTTGCGTTGCTTTAAAAAATAGACTTCACAATAAAAACATTGCATATGCATGACCTTACTGTACATGGTTGTGCTAATCACAAATTAAAGGTTCTACGTTATTATTTTTCTCTAAATTAGTTTTTGGTTTATTATCTTTTATTGTTTGTTGCCCCACCTTTATGTCCAATGGCATATAAGTTTCAATCAATCGCTACGCTATTTTGTCAATTTATTGACATCGTTGAGCCTAATTATTAATTTGAAATAATTTCAAACAGTGTTTAGTCTTGGGAGCCAAATACCCGCTCGGGCGCTTCCTAGCGCTTTTTAGTATGACCACCGGAAACTTGTTCATATGTGTAGTTCCGAAACGATGACGGTTATAGGGTTTCAGGATCAATTAATTAAGTTAATTAGCAAACTGCAGACATAATTGCATATGTGCTAATGAAATTTTCAAAGGGCACAACCTTCCCCTATTTTTGATATATGAAGCTTAGTCGTAGCATTTGTTGTTTAGGCTGCAACCCGGCTAATAAAAAAACGCTTCGTTATTTTAGTAGTATAGATGTTGATACATTATTGTACTTTCTATGGAAATCAACCAAAACATATGTTTTGTTTTATAAAAAGAGAAATTGAGAAAAATGATGTAAACATGTTTACATTTGCGACCTTTAAAATACTAAGGAGCCACACGCCTTTTCATTTTATGAAGTTTTTTAGAACTATTTTTACACAAGTGCAAATCGTATCGAACAGTCATTCATTTTTATTTTGACAGATGTAATTTTTATAAATCTAAAATAAGTATTGATTATGATATAACAAATTAATGACTGACCTTCAGTGTTTTTTCTCGATTATACCTGGTTAACGGACTGTCACGGCGACTTTACCGGACCACAAAAACCGTAAAACACTTTTTAACGGACCATATTTCTCGATAAACGGTAAGGCCTCCTTGAAAATGAAGCAACGGTTATTTTGATTGTTTTCTTTATCTGTATGAAACTTCTTTAATATCCCATTCCTGTTTGCTTATTAAAGATGATATAGCTTTATGTTTAAAATTTTATTATGAGTAAATAACAGAAAAAACGCAATAGAATTTAAAATATTATGACAAGCTGTGGAATAAAAAAAGTCAAATGCAATGCTGCTTTAATTTTGTAGCGTTGATCGCTCTCCCAATTACTGTGTGATTTTTAGTGTTTAAAAGGTAGGGTTCATTTAGTGTTTTTCTTGAACCTGTTTAAGATTTCAGGGGATATTGATATTTCACGACTTATAGATAGGATAACGAGAGAAGAGACGTTCATTGTGCACTTTTAACTAAATGGTTTTTATGGTCGTGAAAATTGAGGAGACCGCTCTGTATCGACTATTGTAAGATTTACTATGTATCGTAAGTCGTCCAGCTCATGGAATAAGCAGAGGCACCAAAGGGGCATTCTAGTGTCAAAAGTCCGAAAAGGCAACGACAAAACCGGTAAACATGAACAAGAACAGCACAAGGAAACACAAAACATAAAAACAACCGAACAGAAATCAACAACGCGAACTCAAGTCGTAACAAGAGTGAACTCGGGTGCTCCGGAAGAGTAAGCGGTTCCTGCCTGCTATAGCACACCCGCCGCGCTGCCACTTTCCAATTCAGTGTGTCAAATCCGGTAAAGGAAGACAAAACAAAACCCTATGACAAACCGACATCTGCACTCATCTGAGAGATAGAAATCCCATATTTATCTATGAGTACATGGTGTCTACCGTAAAATTTCTTGAGTGAAGACAGCAACCGAGGAGCAACATAACCCTGTGTTAGCAATTTCTGTGTCAAACATGACGCTCTGCCAAGGAAATCGATGTAACTCCCACAAGCTCTGGAGTAACGAATCAATTGTGATACGTAAACTCCATAAGCTGGAGCGGACGGAATGTTGCTACACACGAAGGGAAAGTTGACGATTGGGAAGTTGAAGTCATCACGTTTGTCATAGAGCTTTGTTGATAGTTTTCCTTGAGAGTCTATTTCGAGATGTAGATCTAAATATGAAGCAGACTTCCTAGAATCCGTTGTGTCCTTTATCTCAAGTTCCGGGGGATATATGAGATGGAGAAAGTCACCAAATCGAGAATTGTTCAGTGAAAGGACATCATCAATATAACGGAACGTGAGGTTAAAAGAGAGAGCTAGTCTACGATCTTTTTTTGTCTAGAAGAGATTGTAAGAAGTCTGCTTCATATGAATGAAGAAACAAATCAGCAAGCAAAAGTGCACAATTGGTGCCCATTGGAATCCCTATTGTTTGCTGAAAAACACGTCCACCAAACTGAACAAATATGTTATCTATAAGAAAGTTGAGCATGTCGATTATTTGATCTTCTGTAAATTTGTTCTTACTTTTAGACTCATTGATGGCGAAGTAAGTCTTATTATAACCGACTACCAGATATTTGTACCTGCGTTTTCCATTCTTTTTGAAAAAGCTACGTTTAATCAGCTGTGCCAATCGTGACTTGAGTTGTTCATGTGGAATAGAAGTGTAAAGTGTGGAGAAATCGAAAGTCTTGATGCTGTTGCAAGATGAAACTGATTTAGAGTTAAGAATCTCCAACAGTTCTTTCGAATTCTTCAGGATCCACATTTGATCGACACCATTTCTAGAATAACAACAATCGTAATATTTCTGGAGGCCGGATTTTATTGCCGTCAGTATTGAGGTCAACAGGACTGAAAGAGGTTTAGTGGTACATTTCGATGACCCTGCAATGAAGCGCTGTTTGTATGGATTTTTATGTAATTTAGGAATCCAATACAGGGATGGAATGTCATCATAGACAGCACCAACAGAGAGCCCGAAGGAGGGAATGACAGATTTATGATTGTCAATAATTTCCTCCTTAGACAATGTTGTAGCTGTGTACGTGCTGCTATTGTTGGTACAACTAACCCCTAATTCAACTGTCAAGCACTCAATATAGTGTTTCTTGCACACAAAAATGATGTTATTTGGTGCTTTGTCTGCAGGTACAACAACATATTTGTCGTGTAAGGTGGACAGTGTTTTTGCAACATCAGCGTTGTTAAATATGGATGTTGCTTTAGTGCTCATTGAGCTCTTCAAAGAATTAATTCGTTTCAAAATCAATAACCTCACAGCTTTAACCCACTCTGACAAAACGTCCGTTTCTTTCTCCTGTTCTTTCTTGGCCCATTTTCTGGCATAGTCTTCAACTGAATCCATAATTGTATTAAAATTATGGTTCCAGTTGATACGTCTAGGCTCACGGTATTTTGGTCCTTTAGCCAAAACATCGCGAAGTAAATCATTTTCCACGATGTTTAGGTCACCAGTTATAACTTGGCCAGAGGGACTATAATTGAATGGGGACTTTTCACAAGAACAGTCTGGAGGTTTTGCTTTGAGGTCATTGATTTCGAAATCCCGCAAGACTTGTTTGTAGTTGAAGACCTTGGGTGCAATAGTGGAAGTATAGGTATAAGAGATGATTGGAATACTTTTATCTTTGAAATAAGGAGGAATATGTGCCGTAACAGATATATGATGTAGAATATTTCCTAAATTTATGGCATCTAAACCTTTGTTTAAAAAGGGTAGTGAGAGAAAAGAACGGTTGTCTTTGCTGTTTTCGTGTGGAACTCCAACAGGTTTGAATAAGCGGTTGTAACCGATATCAAGCACAATAGCGGTTAGTCGGTAAAGGTTTGAATTTGGGTCAGTGACTGTATTTTCAAGACATTCTTTATATAAGGTATTAAGTTTTGAAAGGGGTATAGAATACAACTTGGTGCGAATGTGATGAATCCCTAGTGGTTTTTGGACATACGGTAGCAATCCGGTAATGGTAACATCGCAAAGCTTTGGTGCATTGTATTTACGATGACCACGACTGCGTTTCCGTCTTTCTGTTATTTCAAAGAGATTCATCACATTCACATCATTGCATCTAGGGCTAGACAAATTACCTATACTTCCAATATTATCGTTGCATCCATAAGGTAGTGCGGTCCCCAGTCGTCTAATCCAGAACTCTTCTCTCTCCCTACGAAAAGGTGTAATCAATGTGGGATTGTTTGTAGAATGGTAATTTTTTTCTAGAATGCGAACTTTAAGGGACAAAATGGAATGGTCTGGTTGGTTAAAATGTTGGTAGACAAAAGGAAAACTGTCGTTGTTGACACATATATATTGATTCTGAGGACCTTAAGGGTGTGATGAAGTTTCTGCAGGAACAGTTTCCGTTTTTTAATACAACGAGGCGTTGAATGGAATTATAGAAGACTCAAGATTATATTGTTTTCAAACAATTCTTCAGTACAAGTTAGCCAAATCTTCTTGTTCTTATAACACATATTGTATCTATTATAACATGATCATGATTCTGCACAAAGAACATATTACTTTTGAAAGGTTGGTTATTATACTGTTGGTCTTTAAAATATTGTTAACTTACTACTACAATTTCTTTCCAATGAAATGGTATTTGTGAAAATCTTCTAATCATCACATAATGAGAACCAGAATAAGTAAATGAAACAGCTAGTATCCAGTTGATTAAAGTGTAGTAGACTAAAAATATTGGAATAGGAAGTATATAATTATATGTTATAAATATAATTTGATTGAATGAATGCATTTTGGATTGATCAATTCTGTTCCTTTTCGGCTAATCAGGTCAATAATTTTATGTTGACCCCTTGTGTGTTTTCCATTTGTCCATTTCTTGATATAAAGTTACAGAAATACTATTTGATTTCCTCTAAATCGATCATGTATAGACAGACATAATATTCCTAAAAGATAAATGACTGACTGCTAGGCATTGTGTCTGTACGCTGTTCAAATCCAGGTTTTCTCGATGAGGATAACGCTAAATATGTCTTAAGTGACTTGTTAAGATCATTATGTGGTCGTTAATGTATAATTCTAAAAATATAAATTAGGGTGAATAAACCCAAGCCATAATTCCTGCCCAAGCTGTGAAATTATCTATAAATTCGCCTAATCATTTCAGACAAAAGACACAGAGACAATGGAAAAAGGACGACATGACTTCTCCGAAAAAAAACGTGGGCAGTGATAGTTTTATAATTATATATTCTTTTTAGTTTTTGAAAAAGTTTTTGGGGAAATGATTTTTTTTTCATTTCTAACCTTTAAAGGGTTTTCATTTACAATTTCATAAAAGTTAAATCAAAAGTACTATAATTATAAGCTTGCATGTTTTTGTTTACCATAATTTAAACAGATAGCTATGTAAGTATATCTTTATGCCCACGTACGAGTCATTGTCATCCTTTTCCTAGGAGAGTCTTAAAAAGTGTGCCCTCATGAGCCAAAATCCCGAATGGCCGATACATTGCTAATTGAATAAATCAGAATTGATAGAAACATTTTTATATTACATACAATAACAATGCCGAAGCAGAGTAAAAAATATATTGTCTTTCGATGTCAATAAACTTCATCTTGTTTGAATGGCCTATTTCTATTCCAAACTTTTATGAAATCAAGACAAACATGAACATCTTAATTTCAAGAACTAATAGGACCATATAGTCTAATGGTCTAAGCAGTTATGATTTACAATATATTTATATCTTATTTTCAACCCTAGATATAAAATATCATTTTCCAAGGTCAACAAACATACAGATAGGTCCAAACCTAACCTGTACAAAAGTGAACCGGGAGCAAACATTTAGGTTACTTGTCTGGTTTGGTTTGGTTTGCTTGACCAAACAAAATAGCAAACCACAGTTTACTGAAAACAAACCGTGGTTCACTTTTTCTAGTTTGGTTTGGTTTGAAAAGCAAACCAAACCAAACCAGGGGGCTGGTTTGGTTTGCTCTGACCAAACCAAACTTTGACGCTGGTTTGGTTTGCTCTGACCAAACCAAACTAGGGTGCTGGTTTGGTTTGCTCTAGCCAAACCAAACAAGGGATCTGGTTTGGTTTACTCTTACAAAACCAATCTAAAATGATGGTTATTATTTAAATCATAATAAATTCCTCAAGTAAAACATATTTGTTTAACCAGAACAAATATCATAAAATGATGTAAGACGTCGTATTACTTCGATTCTTTGAATCATCTGCGCATGCTCATGGTTTGCTCTTAGCAAACTAAACCAAACCAAACCAGGCCGCTGGTTTGGTTTGCTCTAAAAATAGAAAACTATGGTGCTGGTTTAGTTTACTCGTAAAATACCTATCTAATATGATGTTAAATGTTTAAATCAGAATTTGTAATTCGATTGAGACTTTTAGTGAATAATATTTGTTCAATATGTAATAATTGTGAAAAAGTTCGGACATTCTTTAACATCCGCTGGTTTGGTTTGCTCTAAAAATAGAAAAACTATGGTGCTGGTTTAGTTTACTCGTAAAATACCTATCTAATATGATGTTAAATGTTTAAATCAGAATTTGTAATTCGATTGAGACTTTTAGTGAATAATATTTGTTCAATATGTAATAATTGTGAAAAAGTTCGGACATTCTTTAACATCGATTATATGCATTATCTGCGCATGCTCGCGGTTTGCTCAGAGCAAACCAAATCAAACCAAACTAGGGCGCTGGTTTGGTTTGCTTTTTAAAGTTTGGTTCGCTCTGACCGAACCAAACCAAACCAAACCAGTCGTCTGGTTTATTTTTCTAGTAAACATTAAAGTAAACTTTAGTTTGCTAAAGTAAACCAAACATAGTGAAAAGTGAACTTAGACCAAACTTCTGGTTTGCATTTTTAGTTTGGTTTGCATACAGGTTAGGTTTGGACCCATCTGTACTTTTATTTCAATGTTTATTTTCATTATGAATTTATACTCACAAAAAATACCAGTATGACCACCTCCATTTGAAGAACTACCGATAAAATAGTATTTCAAGACGCGACGCCTTAAGATTTGATGGGTGCATTGACTTCTTTTTTTGTCTTTTCCCCAACCTTTGACATACTAAAAGTATCTTTTGACTTCATTATTCCATATTAACTTCCGACCTGTTTACATGTATAAATTTTTTATGTGTGTATTAAGGTTTTTTGCTCCTTTCTGGATCCCTGGGTCATATGTGATGTCAGGCAACCGTGGCACCGAAAAAAAATCATATAGTTCGTTTGACAGCCTTTTTCAAGTAAAATCATTTAAAAAAAAATTCTATGCATATCTGTATACCTAGTGTAAGATTCCCAATTAGATTGCTTTCACTGATTTTAAAGTATTGAGAACGACCGCACCACATTCCATAAAAAGTATGTTACTAATAGGCAATAATTTCTATAAATTTGAATAATCTTATCTTTTTATTCAAATAAATAAACTTCCTTAAATAGAGTATTTGGCCTTATCAATGACATTGCGATAATTTGTCAGTTATAATTTCAACGGAAGAAAGACGTGCTTACGCCAACACTTTCCCATATTATACTTTTTTAACATCAAGGTTAATAAAATAACTATTCTATCGCTACAAACACATAAATTCATAATTAATTATTTTTAAGGACAATGATTTAACCAAAAAAAAATAAGTTTACCTCAACAGGCATGCGGAAATTTTCTTTCGACTATTTCAGGAGGAATATTAAATTTTGTGTGTATTTTGTCGGAGTGTATACTATACGCACATCTACACACATTATTTTTGTGTTGTATATCTCCTAAGATATTTTAAAGGCATAAAACCCATGTTCGTTAATTTTGCTTCCTTCCTTTAAACAAATATGTCATACATTTATGACAAAAATTTCCATAGAGGAAACCAACGTAACTATGGTTATTATATAAAACGCCATATTTAAAAATTTCATCAATATATACAAATCCTCCGATGCATCTTGTCTATCTAAAAAAATGATATTTGCACTCGGTTCTTGTTAATATATAAGAATAAATAAAATAGCCAATAACTGTATATTAACCAGCTGATATGAACCATCTTTGATGGATATGAAATAAAAGTTATATCTAGCAAGGGTCAATCAAGACCTATAATGCTATATTACCAAATTTTCGATATGTCATCTGTAGCGAAGGAAAAGGTTTGGTACCATGGAAATAAATTTAAACATTAACAAGGTGTATTGTTTTTTCCATTTAAATTCATCTTAATTAGATAGCAACAAAATTACAAGTACAAATGTAGTTTTTGATTTTGTTTAAATTGTTTTAAGTTCGAATTTTCTCAAACCACTTGGGTTGCATTGAAATTTTAAAATAAGATAACTTCATCATGCAAAGACTCGGGAATTTGTATTAGCTTTTCTGTAAAAACATATAAAAAATACAGTACCAAAGGGTATAAACAACAGTAAATTTATTTATGTTGTATATCGATATTTCAAGGATTTACCTCAAATCAACAGCTTTTAAATAAAAAAAAAGGTAAAAATAAAAAAAGTATAGAATGAAAAGTACTCAAAGCGAAAAGGTTTGAACAAGGAAGCCAAATCCAGCACCAAGGATATCGACCATGTGCAGTACAAGGAAACAAACCTGGTATTTTAAAAAAAATTAGAATCTTACAATCGGGAGTTTTGACAACAAAAAAAAACATTACAAATCCAATGGCAAACTAGTGTAAGACAAGTCTGACGACCAGGCCTGTGATTACCTCGGTTACTTCTTGTCCACCAGCAGCGGTTATCGAACCAGTGTTACGAGTATAAACGGTAAACTTGGTTATGCTGTTTATCGATGTTTATTTCAATGAGTAACCATATATGTCATTTAATTTCATTCCGAAAGGTTGGTTAAGTTTATAATTATTAATTTATCCTTGATTCGGAAACAAGCTTAATTCTTTTTTTTTATGTTGTCTTAAGTGTGAAATTGTGAGTGTTGCCTTTTATCAATATATTATCGATCTGTACGACTTGATTTTCAACGTACATGTACTGTTGCTCTTTAATTAACAGGACATCCAATATACGAACCTTCTAAAAACTAGCATTTTTTTGCTGCTTGAAAATAATTTTAATTTTTACCCCTGTGCCAATGTTCCTCCTAAAGGATGTTAAGCATATTGAGCAACGCAAGTGGTCAAAATCACTTAGGTTGACAAAGAGGGTCTAGTATCATACCTTAAGATCGTATCAAAAATAAGTCCGAAAATGTTTCATGACATTTTCATCCTGACGAAGTTCGAATGAAAAGACTTGAAGCTAGCTGCCCGAGGCGGTAACCAGTACACCACAGATTCTGTTTCTCAGGTTTTGCATTAAATGCATTGTACTTGTAGGTTTAAAAGGTCGAATAGAAACGTAATACCTTAATTTCTTGTGAACAACAGTCTTAATAGCCTAAAGCTTGTTGATATCTTTTGAAGGCATTAAGTAATTCAGAGAAAAAAGTTTAACCCATCATTTCGTTTGAAAGGTCTGTACCAAATCATTGCGATTTGTATTTTTCTAGTATCTAGTATGTCGTTTGTATTTTTTCTTGGAAATTAGGATTTTCCCCCAAGTTCGGTAATTTCGTTATTACCTTGATATACAATGTTGATATGTTGACTGTTATAAACCCATTTAACACAAATGCTACAAAATGAGGACAACATTCTAGGTTCTGAGATAGTCAATGACCTGCTTAATGATCAATATAGCTTTACCACTCAGTTATTATATCAGAACTTCTCTGCAGTCAAGTAACATATTTAATAGTGTGACACTTTTTATTCACTTTGTATGATCACAATTATATTTCGTATGCTAGATCGATTTCCATTATTTATATATTAGAACGAAATTTTATGACAATCGATATTACTGATTGTTAACTCTACACCAAAACATATCGAATGTAGCTCATAATGTATTTTGGTTTAAGTTGTTTGCTGTAACAAAAAAAATCATCCTGTTTGTCCCTATTGCTTTTGAATCCACGTTGCAGTAAGATTTGTGATGTTAAATTTCAAACATAAGGTCACTATAACGGATTAAACTTAAGAACTATTAAACTGGTTTAACCAACAATGTGTTGACCAATCATGGTTTATGCACAATATCGGCTACCCCTACTTCAAGCTGTGGCTTTTAAACTATTTTTGTTTTCCCCATGATCATTTCATGTTTATCGTGTTCATTTTGCCATCTTTTTTATGACCGTCGCTCTGGTATAACTTAGTGTAATTGGGGCGTAAAAACCAACACACTTAAAGGCATATTGTCTACGAACAAATATTTTTTTGTAAAACCAAAAAATTGTCGTCAGACTATTCCTTTTGTTTATTTAGAAAGATACAAACTTTCAAAATACCACTAGGGTTCTTTATTACTTCAAAAATTGAAAAATAAATAATATTTGTAAAGCTTTACAAAAATTCATATTCATGAGATGTAGATGAGCTGTAAGCATGCGCACTATACTTTCTTTGATTGAAAACTTCAATAGTTCTTGCACGTGGTGCATAATCTGTTTCTCGAAGTTTTAGCTCGGAAGAAAATTTAAACGGCAACCGAATATTAGAGCTACTTAATGAATAAAACTGACAATTATTGCCTGTATTAATTTTTGAATGTTATTTAAAAGGTAAACACGAAAAATATCGGTATTTTTTCAACATATCAATGTATTCGGGGACAAAACTCGAGATTCCGCTTAGTGTCCGTGTTAAAACTACTCAGTCTAAATCTGTGTCAATGTGACGTAGTGCAGGTAAATAAAATATCAATCAATATTGTCGAGCTATTTTGATCAAAATAAACTACTTTTGAGGCAAAATTTGTAGCAAATTTGTTTTTCAATATTCATTTTATTGCATTTCGGTCTAATTGACACCAAAAAATTGAGGGGTAAAAAAAATGAGTTTGCCGTAGACAATATGCCTTTAAATATCTAAGCTTGTTTTACTTGTAATGTTATTTTTAAATTATGTAATAACACTCTCCAGGCAATAGTTGTATCGCCCCAGTCGTATAATATAAAAAAGTTCATTAATATGGTTGATGGTATTTCATTACATCTTTGTCTTTTAAATAGTAATGTCCTGGTGTTTAAATCAAGCATTTTCAGAAGTTTTCTTAAAATATAATCTGTTTGCTATTTAAAAATGAGGTAATTATTCAAAGTAAGATTTGTATGTTAAAGAAGCGTTTGTTTTCGAGGTGTTGTAGGCAATTTTTGCGACATTTAAAACATTACATGAAAGGATTCCTTCTTCATTATCTTTATTTCAATAAGTAGATGGGCGGAATAAAACTAAACATATAACAATGATTTTTAGATGTGTCATTATCAAACATGTCAAAGATTAATAATGTTACCACTCTAATGTTTTAAGTAATTTTGAAATGGATGCCATTCCTTAACTGTATATTTTTTACCAAAACAACTCCGAAAGAAAAAAAAAGCACCAAGGCATGGTCAACTTCAAATGGCCTTTACAAAAAAGGTAATTAATATCGTATCAAAGCTTTCAAAAATATATCAAACAAAGGACAAGCACATACGAAATGTAAAGGGGTTAAACTAGTTTTTTGGCTAAGTCTTGAAGATATAATGGTTTTTTGTAACTGCTTTCTTTTTTTTCAATCGTAGATTTTAAAGATTCCGAAGCTTGCTCTTTAAAAACAGATGCAAATATAAGAGAAATGATATATTTAATAAACTATGACAAGTAATATAATAAAATCAAAGTTTTTTGTCTATGAAAAAAAAAGATTAAAAATTTCATGCAACATAATATTGAAACCATCTTTGTTGCATACATGTGCATTAATTCAAACTTTTCATCTGTTCAAACTACATCAAACACCATAACTTTCGTTCCCCATTCAGTGGCCACGTAAAGTTTGGTATAACTCTGGTTGAACGTTATAGCTGTGGGGCTCTTTAAGCCTTGGGTATTCGTCTGAGTAAGTGGAATGTCTAGAACGCTGCCGTCCTCGGTCAGGCGATGAACTGTGTGTGAATAGAGTCCCGTCAGATAGATGTGGTGATTGTCGTCTAAACATATATCTGTGATACCATCGATGGAGGGAATACTAATCTGTTCTTTTTGGTCGAAGCATTGACTTAAAAAATTATAACTCAATTTCAATATATCATTTTCTTTACATGTGACTGCGTAAATCTTATTAACCAATAAATCCGGCTGTCGAAACTGTATGAATGGAGAATCTTTTAGAGTGCACTCCAATGCTTTGATCTTGGAAGCTGAAAATGGCTTCATTTTCATTGCATTGCATGGTGGCCTGTAACAGGGTTAAAAATAGGATTTCATTTTCAATTTAGATCAATTGGTTTCGTTGCAAACAATCTTAAAATTAAATTGAATTTAATTAGATAAATAAAAATTGAGCACAGGACTGGTAAAACAAATTGCATCGCCGAATATACAAAGTATGAAAGCGGGTTTTAATATGCTGTATTAAATTATTGTTATACTGCAATTGTATATTTGTAAATGCATATGTATTTTAAGGAGTATCTCTTTTATATCAGCCTTCAAATCAGAACATTTGGGAAACGGAAAACCTAATTTAAGGGGGTACAGAACACCTAAGGTAGATAACTCTTAAAAATCATTTGAACGTTTTAATTAATTACATTTAATCAAAGAAATCAAGTATCTAAGTGATCAAAATAGGAACTGTTGAAACTACATTATGTTCAACAACAAAATTCCCAAAAAACCTATGGATCAAATTTCTTTAGATTTTGCGATTGAATTTATTTTTTCAAACTGAATATGTTTGCAAATTTTCAGGAAAATTAAACGACACAATATTATTTTAGCCTAGGTGTTGGGTACCCCCTTAAATCAAATAATTAGCTTTTCTTCTACGTAAACCAATTTCGAAAAGGGCGATTGTCAATCAAAATTGTTTTTTGAGTGAGGGGGGGGGGGGTTTGGTGACTAATTTGTATATTTATATCAAATTAATCTGCATGACGCAATTAAAGGAAGTGCCTTGTCACAATATTGACAATAAAACATTAAAATTACTACAAATTAAAAGATGCAATCCTGAAGTGCAAAGACAACGAAACAAAGAGAGACCAACGAGGCATTTGAGTGTGAGTGTCAAAAGTCCGAAAGGGCAACGACAATACCGGTAAACACGAACGAAACCGTAATCAACAACGGGGACTCAAGTCGTAACAATAATGAACTCAGGTGCTCCGGAAGTGTAAGCGGTTCCTGCCTGCTATAGCACACCCGTTGTGCTGCCAATTTACAATTCAGTGTGTCAAATCCAGTAATAGAAGACAAAATAAAATTCTATGATAAACCACTCATTTCAGAGGTAGAAATTCCATAGTTGTCTACGGTGTCTTTCGTGAAATTTCTTGAGTGAAGACAGCAACCGTTGAGCAACATAACCCTGTGTTAGAAAAGCTGTGGATTTTCCATGTCAATTTTAAACATTGTCAAAATATTAATGTTGTTCCCACCCTTGTCATAGATTGATCCTAGTCATTATTTGGGTGTCAGTTTGGCATGTTTTGGTTTAATTGTCCTATGCTCTTCTTATTCATATTGTTTTTTTTTGCATTATCCATCTTTTGGGTAAAGTGAAAGGCAAATCAAAATTTAATTTATTGCTTGGAAATTTGTAGCAACTCTTTTTCACTTTTTCAGATTTTACTTGTCTGGCACTCAAACTCATACAAGTATAAGTCTAGAAAACACCTATTTTTTTCTAATAATCCTTTGGTGGCGATCATTATTTTATTTTACTCATATAGATAAAACGATTTTCGTTTAAAAAACTAATTTCTGTACTAAAAATGTACAATATGGTGTCTTTTAAAAAAAAAGAAATATTCTAATATATGAGAACAGTTCTCATCATTTCGAGAATTTCTCTACCTCATGTAATTGCACAAATTCAGTGAACACTATGATAAGCAAATAAGTATTCCGAACGACCACTTATCAAAATAGTTAATGGAGCTGACCAATACTCTTATCATCTTTGATAAACGTCAGCTGAATGATCTAGACTAGGATTTTACCGGAGTTTCAATTGCGGTCTATACTAGGCTAAGCAGATAATTGCTTATATTATCGTCCCATTGATCTAAACTAATCTATTCTACATATTTAGTGAATTTTATTTTTGTATCTATGCGAACATTAACATCTAAGGCAATGCATTTCTCATATTTTAATATGTTTATATTATAATTGCGTTCTTCACCGTCTCCTTTGAAAAGGATTCTTGAGTACAGATTACAAGCGATAAAATGTATAACTAACATCATTTTAAAGCTTTATCTAGTTCACCCGGGTTAACCCTTGATCGTGAAGTCGGTGGTTATCGTGAACTCGGTTAGGCAAAATGTTAACATACGAGAATTGACCAATGGGAAAAGATAAATTTTGACTGAAATGTAGTCGTTAAGGCTGTTAAAAATCAAAATTGTTACCGTTTAACTCGGTTTAAGTTATCGTCAACATAACATATACCTTCAACTGTAACTTCTAATTTTAAAACATACTGCACATATTTTAATGACACTATTCTGTTTAGATATACTTAAACAAAAGGTTTACAATGAACGCAGTAACGATTTATGAAGCATTTGCTTTATGATTATTAAAAAATATATAAAAAGGTATTTCCTTAATAGTTGTTAACACCCCGTAAAATAATAAACGGAGTGTGCAGATTCATACAACATACAAATTGTTGTGACAAAAAAAAGAATTTACAATTACAAAATTAAAACCAGTGTACAACCTATACCTCTTGCTTTTTTTGGACGGAATCAATTATTTACATGACAAACTAAAATTAGTTTTACCGAAACACTTATAGTTCATCATTATTGTGTTGCTAGTACATCATGATCATATACCTACACACTTATTAAATGTTTTTGATACGATTTTAACAGCATACTTTTGCACAGTATTTAAGAGACCGACCATTTCCGAAAAAAAACCCAAAACATGATAAATCTTTTTTATTAAAAATATGTTTTGACAGCACAGGTTTAGAAAAAAACATTGAAATAGATTTTTCTGCTATATAATAAAGCTTTCAATAAAAATATTTGGTCATGGATGCCTGTGAAATGTTTTATTTCGCACGGAGCCAAGGATTGTTTTTTTGATATTTGTTTTATGCCCAGTCAACATTATTTTAATCATGATCAGGACAAGAACTAATTGAAACAACGAATTAAATTGTGACTCAAGACACAGCATCCATAGCACAGCCTGATGTATGCCATGCAAAAAGGGCTAATATACGGTCATAAACGAGACTGAGGAAAACAAACCAATTCACAAGACAGGCTAATGTACCCCCAATGCACCAAAGGCCAATGTACCCAGAAAATCGCATTTTCTGGACCTTTACCTATGGTGACTGACAATGAAGAACCCTTACCTGAAATGAGGTCATATACAAGTTGGAACATTAACAGTGAGGGATATAGCCAACTCTTTACCAGGTTCACATAGGCAACCCTTATCTGTCAAAAATACAATACTGAATCCTGGTTGAACCTACACACACTTAGCGAGAAAAAAAGGGGTTGGAGTGGGCAACAAAAGAACTGTAAATTTTGAAGACCAAAGGAAAAAGAGCGAGGTGGGTAGGGACGGAAAATTTAGCCTATATGTGATGAACTACTTGGCGGTCCTCAAAGGGATCTTTAACGTGCATGAAGCGCGACTAATCAAAGGTGGGTTAATCACAAGCGTGTTGGATGCGCGCCCTCCCTTTTGACAGGAAAATTTGGTTAGGTATAAAATCATGGGGTGACCGTTAATTTTCTGAAAATAAATTGGATAAACTGAATTTTCCCTACTCATTTCATACAAACTATACAAATAATTGAAACAAGAATGGGAAATGTTATAAAATGAATATTACAGTTAGGTTTTGTTTCAAACATATTTTCTCGAATAATTTATCATACCAACAATCTTCATTTAGTTAAATAAAGCAATGTGTTTGCCTTTGCTTAAATTTGGTAACATGCTGAGAAAAGATGCTCAGTGTTATACCACTGTACTACCTTAACTGTCATGACCTGTCAGCTTGACAGAAATAAATAGTTACTAAAATTGTATCTATAAAGATATGTCTTACCAGTAAGGGCTTAGATATGCCCCTCCACCTTTTGTGTACATGAAAAAACTGTATGTCTCGGTCGTTGATACACTGACCAAGTTTTCTACTGAAGTTTTTACATCCCCAGCCTCCCTAGGAAAAATAGGAGGCAGCTCGACTTCTAGAATGACAAGTTGATCGGGATCAAAATGTAGAAATCTTCTATCTGATGGTGCCGTTACTAAACATTCATTGGACTGACTGATATCTACGTCATATGGGCTACAGTCTAGTTTAATATCACAAAGGTAATTTCCATCAGGGTTAAGAAGAAATAATGTCTTTTCTTTGTTGTCACAAACCAGCAGGTTTCCCCTAGTAGTTGTCGCCATGCTGGTAATCTTACCAAAGTTGTTGGGACAAGTTCCTTTGAAGATAAAACCGTGTTTGTTTTCGCTACGACCAGCGCTCTGAGCCATTCTGTAGAAAATCAAAATTGCAACACGTATAGATCCATATAATAAGTTATAAGATAAAACGTAAGATATACATGTAGAATGTTAAACAAAAAAGTTTAACCAGTACTAAAAAATTTTATTTAATACCTTATATAATTTGCCGCTTCAACTTGACAAAGATTTAGATTATGTTCCTTGCTTAATAAAACCAGCTATGGTCTGGATTTATATACAACATATAAATGACAACAAAGTTCCAGACAATAAATTTTGCTACGCCTGACGCGCGTTTCGTCTATTCAAGACTCATCAGACTCCTTCCTTCTTATCGAAAAAACCTGGGTTTTTAAAATGAGGTAAAATGCAAATAAAATAGAAGATATTTATAAGAAGTATTAACACATTTAGAAACAACACTATATAATGTGTGCTAATTGAAATAATAAATATTAAAGAATTATATCCCAATACAGAGAGAGTCGAATATGAACTTTAATGATCTTCATTTGTTTGTCATCTGGTCATTTGCTCATTTATATCAGCAACACGCAATCGACGATTTCAATGAGATCATCGAATCAGAAAGAAAAAAAAACTGTTGATGAGCCAAAAAAACATGTCGCTGTAAGTTGACTGACTAACAGGGGAGTTTAATGGCGTGACTAAACCAGGATCCTTTCTGAACTAGTACCAGGTTTTAATGATGGGTGTAGTCCCATTAAGTAGATACAAATGTTTAGTTTATAAATAAAATAAACCAATGGTCTAAAAGTGAATCCTCCATGGGGTACTGGCTATGGGCGAATGTATTTTGGCGTAGTGGGATACCGAGGTTCTGTCGTCATTTAAAAAAAAACGAGATGAGCTTGAGTTTTTCTTGATACCAGTGAGAATTGCCAAATATAAAAATAAATGAAAATTTGTTAATCTCATTTCTGTTTCATTATACGAGATCATGTTTTACTGATCGCGCTGTTCGTTTAATTCCATTATGTATTTGTTTTACTATGTCGAAGATTGTATGTTTTGTTAAAATGATTGCAATTGAGATGGGTTATTTTTATTGTTGCTTGCAGTTATAAATAGAATACTAGGTGAAAATAAAAATGTCATCTGTTTGGCAGCCCTATAATGGTCCTTAATATATTGCAGTGGCGGATTCAGAGGTGGGCGGAGGGGGTGTACGCCCCCCTTTTAATTGAAGTTTTTATTTTTTTCTGTATAAAATTGACCAAGCAACTTAACATTTTCATCAAAATCTGACATTTTTAGCAATTATGGCCCCCTTTCATGGACCTCTGGATCCGCCCCTGTATTGATGATTAAAATTAAAGGTAAGCAGCAGATATTTTGTAGAATTTGGTTTGAAACATGCATGTTTTTTGAACTAAAGATCCAGTAAGGACAATTTACATTTTTCTATGATATTCAGAGACTTTTGAGTATAATCAATGAAAATAAATTTAATCGAAATCATTGTTACAAAAAAAAAGATTTTCCCTATTATTTCCATACGCATTATCTCCCTTTAACGTGGTTAAATAGTTGAAATTCGAAACTAAGGAGTTGAAAGTCCATGTAATGTATACTTATATAAGTTCAGAACGATTAGAATAGTGGGCAAAATGAAATCAAGAATCACATATGTAAAAATGATGCACAGTTAAAGACACCCAATCTTCTTTAACTGTGAATTTTTCGAATTCCCCTTACTACTGGTACATCGTTACTTCTCGTTATAAATCAAATACATGTAATTGCATCTCAATTACATCTATAAAAAATCGATTGCCTTGTGCTGGAACTGATAAGATATTCCAAACATTTAAAATATGAAAGGGTTATTCTATTTAACTTACCTTAAATAGATGAATGTAAGGCTGAGAGTAATAAAATACTTCCTGGTTCTTTTTTTCCAAAAATAGTAAATAGGTCACAACAATTGGTGAAGGTGGTATTAAATATATATAACTGGTTTAAAGGTATGAATACATAATCTCTTGTAAAGCTTAACAAATATGTTTTAGCTTTTATAGTTTTTTAGATAAATTTGGTACCATAACCGTATTTTTGTTGTTCCTACAAAACAAGTTGTCTGTTATAGGAAAAAAATATTTGTTCGTAGATAATATCCCTTTAATCATGTGAAAAGTGAAATATATTACTATTTCATTTACAAGTGGAGCTTAATTTTTTCGGTTCTGTAGGTAGCATTTGAATGAAGAACCCCGATTTATTTGACCCATGACCAGCCTGGTCAATAAACTTTAGTAATACAATGTAATGATCACAACAAGATATTTAAATTTCACTAGTGGAAGGGACAAATAGAAAATACATGAAATAATGAGAAGAGGAATAAATGTGGGCGACACAGCCCCCAATCAAGCGGCAATTCAGAAAAAAACCTACAACGAACAACCGCCAACAGACCTACTTGACAACTACTGCATTTACTGGACACTCAAAGTGTCCAGTATTTTAATAATTCGAGCAAAATTTCAGTATATCTTTTTGTATTAAATCAAACGAACCAAGATCGTGTCTTAAAAAAAACTCTTTTCTAATGTGATTAAGGGTCACAACTGTATTTCGAAATATTGTTACTTTTATTTTAGAGAATCTAAGCAAATAATTAAAAAGGCAAGAAATGAAAATAGATCCCATTTGCTTAATATTTTCATGCAGTGAATATTGACAGTTTTGACGGAAAACAAACTTTCTCTCAATGTTTTCAATAATTGACTTATAAATCTTGTGCATTTCAAAGCAAAAAAGTACCCTTTCATTTGAGCGATTTCCTTACAGAAGCAAAGGTGTACCAAAGAGGAAATAAAGGTAGTATCAAAACTACCGAACTTGAATGATCAATCTTATAGTCCAGAGAAAATGACAAAAACGAATCAGTCATACCGGAGAATTGGTGGATCGCAACGGTCCTGACTTGGTACAGGCATTTCAAACGAAATGGTGGGTTAAACCAGGTTTTATGGCGCCATACATCCCTCAAATCAAATCAAATATCGTAAATCCGAGAGGACAAAGACAGCAACTGTAGACATAAAAGATCCACAACAACAACAAAAACAAAACAGACCACATAACTACCAAGCAACAATAAGCAACGTGAACACAGGTCAAAACGAGAGTGAACTCTGGTTCTTCGGAAGAGCAAATAGTTCTTGATTGCTATAGCACACCCGACAATTTGCCAACAATAGATTTATTCTGAGTAAAATCTGGCAAAGATGACCTAAACTCTATGTCAAACAAAATCTGCGTTTATATAAGAAAATGTTGGTTTTTCGTATTTGTCTATAAGCACACGGTTTCATCCTAGTAATCTTGAGTGCCGACAATAACCAAAGAGCAACGTTAATAATTTACATGTCATGTGTGAGCCTCTATGAAGGAAGTCGAAGTGAAACGGACATCCTATAATCCGAGGGTCCTTTAATTTTAGGATATATGATATGTAAAGTCACCAAGTCGAAGGCTTTTTAGTGAAAGGACATCATAAATATAACGAAACGTGAGATTAGACATTTGCGATCATATGTTTGCAGAAAAAAAAATCAAATCGGCAAGCAAATAAATATGGTGATTTTATAATAAATTTGATCCTTGAACATCAATTTAGCCGTAAGATATAAAAACAATTACTGTACTATAAAACTTATTGTGTTTGTGTTTTAAACATAAAAAAAAAAATAGAAAGGAGAGAAATAGTATCTTACAATATAAGCTCATATCGGAGAAATTGAGTCTGCAATTATTCTGACATGGAACGCACATTCAAAGAGAAATTATGTGTTGAACCATGTTTATGGCGCGCCAACCCTCTGCCTGTCATTGCGAAAATTGGAGAAAATACACACATGTATTGATGCATTTTTATGCTGGCGTCACACTGTCCCGATTTTGACATACGATGGACACACGAATGTGAAAATTTCAACTTCGTGCGAAGTTAGTCCCGAACTTGCTAAAAATCAAAATCGAAACCGAAGGGTATACGATTAGAACCGATGGCTAAGCGATCGGAAAAGTAGCACATACGAATAGCTGCGAACCGATTACGACGTTGTTACGATGTTATCAAGATTAGTCGAGAATTAGATCCGAAGGAGGTACGAATTTATACGACGGCTGTACGACGTCGTGTTTAGCATACGATTGGTCTACGAAGCATCATGATGGGTATACGAAGTATGAAATATAATAACACGATTTGCAATAAGATTATATAATTTAGTCTATATAAATTGTCCTTTGCAGCCTCTAATTAGTATTTATGGATAACAAGTTAAAACGATGGCTCTCCAAGCAAACCCCTGCTGTCCCTGATGTCGATCAGTAAGAGTAGATTAGACATTTAATCTAAAGCTAATGTGTATAGCCTGTTAAGATATAACAAAAAAGATGACGCTACTTTATCTTGTTTTGTTCGTGTGAGTTTACCGAAGCACACATAATCTGAAAACAAGAAGACTTGTAACTATGTAGAAAGTTCAACAATTTGAGCTGTTGCGAACGATTCTTGAACAAAGTGTGTCCACCTTATAATACATAACTTCGTTACCGGTCCCGTATACCGGTATCTAAGTCCAAAGGTCCAAAGGTCCCGTAAATATTTGCGGACCGAAACGTAATGTAAACTTGATCTCAGTAACCCGTAATGTGTGGACTGGCATACAGTACATACAAAAAAAAAAACCAGTTTAATAACTATAATTGAGGGTTTAGAAAAAAAGTGTAGGAAACTGATATTTCAGTGAAATTCCAAAGTTCAAAGGGTCCTAACTCTGTAAAAAATTGCGGACCGGAACAACGCATTAACTTGATCTTTAACTCATCATGGTAAGACTCACATACCAAAAATCAGTTTAAAGTTTAATATCTATATATAAGGTTTAAAAAAAAGTGCGAAAAAGTTATTGCGACACCAAGACGGCCGGGCTGGACAGACACACAAACGGGCAGACGGAGTGCAAACCTAAAGTCCCCTTCTGCTTTTGTCGGAAGGGGACTAATACAAACAAAAGTAAGTTTAAAATGTTTAAACTTTTATTTCTGATATTGAAATTAAAGTATTAAAAGGTGCCACAAAAGCCTGGACGAGGACGCGAAAGAGGGAAGCGCCTGGCTGAAAAGAACAGGACGAAAAGAAAAGTGTCAGAAGATTCTAGATCCAGCCTCTCTTCGCTTTGTTTTGTTTTTTCTTATTGTACTTTTGAGACTGGTCATCCTAGTTTCATTTTTTTTTAATTTCCTTTATAAATTTTTCGAAACTAAAAAAATATGAATAGAGAATTAATGAGGATACCTGTATCATAAGCTGCTGTCTTGTAAGTCTTCCTCCTGCTGCATTTTAATTATGAGGGGGGACAGTGCTATATACATGTACTAACTTTTCTTTTTCTAAACGATTTATTGTTACACGCCCCTAACTGATTTAGATTAATAAATGTCCCTATAAGGCACTTTTGACACGTTTGATATTTTTTTTAACTTTAGAAATCGTACTGCTTGACCAGTGCCGTGTTTCCATCTCCATGCCATTACTCTATGCGATAGAAAGGATGGATAAACGAACACAACACGAACAAGGACCTTCGCACGAACCTTCGGGAGTTTTTTAACACGTTAAAAAATTAGGAAGGCATTACGAAGTTGCTCCCGAAGTTGGAATATTTCAGCCGATGGTGCTACGATGGTAAAAGATGGCACCACGAATAGCACGATTTGAATACGATCACTCCCGATTTTGAAAATATCCATAATCGTGTTTCCATCGGGGTCGAAATCGGGATAGTGTGACGCCAGCATAAAGGAAATTGATCAATGTTTTATTGGTGCAAATGAAATCATGCATCATCTTTTATTTCATTTAAATCGTCTTAATTGTTTATGACGGAGGATTTTTAAAAATAAAAATTGGAAACTTCAGTGGACATTTTTGAATAATGAAATGAAAATAATTGGTAAAACCTTACAAGTATTAAAGCTAAAATCACAAGATCTCGAAATTGTATTGACTGCATTGAAAACTGGAAATTAGCAACACGACGGGTGTGCTATAGTTGGTAGGAACCGCTAACTCTTCCGTAACACTTGGGTTCACTCTTGATACCACTTGAGTTTGCGTTGTTGATTTTCGTTCGGTTGATTTTGTGTTTTGTGTTTCTTTTTGCTGTTCTTGTTCGTGTTTACCGGTTTTGTCGTTGCCCTTTTGGAATTCAGACAATTGAATGCATCTTTGCTTCTTGTAAAAATTACCAAAATATGAGGAACATTTTTCATGAAGTTCAAAAATGCATCGGGCCATATAAACAGTGTGGGACCTGTCTTATATTATGTTTTAACACGATGTACAAAATATCTTCTTTTGTTCTTTTCTTTTATCACTGTCACTGTACATGGCTTGGGTAATGAAATTAAACAGCGATACTTTCCGTTTATATTGTAGAATGTGTCGCGTACACTTATTCCACATCCAATTTTCTTCTATTACCAGTAGGAAAATGAAACTCCTATCCTTCCATGTAAAAATAATTGTCTACCAAGGGTTATATTCTTATGTCGATTGTCCTTCCATGTAAATATAATTGTCTTCCAAAGGTGATATAATTATGTTGATGGTTAATCTCTATTCTCAATTTTAACCTACAAATATTACCAATATGAAGATCTTGATATCGAAAAAAAAACCAATAGGACCATTAATCTTAATTTCAAAAAAAATTAAAGGTTTAATTGATGCATTAAGATCAAACCTAGAAATCAACAACAAAATTTGTCTTCCAAGGTCAACAAACATATTTTTTATTCATTGGTTCATTATACAAACATAAGCAATGAATTACCGTCTTTAATTGAAGAATTATCAATAGTACTATAAAAAGGTTATAATTTCAAGATACTTTAGGCTTTTATGGATGCATTATTTTCCCGTTCACAAAAGTGCTATTCATATTTCATAAGCCTTGTCAACTATAGACGTTAAAAAACAAAGTTGGTAACTACAAAAAATCTTGTCAGCCCTTATCGGAGCATTAACATACTCTTTACGATTAGTTGTATTATTGGTACATGTATAAATCAAGACTAAAAAAATGTTAGCCCGTATCGGGATAATTCCATACTTGTTACAATAAGTGGTACAATTGGTACATGTATAAATAAAGACTTAATAAGATACATTCAAAATTTAGCCTTCAAAATTGCTATTTCAATTAAATTTTCGTCTGCAATTGTTGAACATTAATATTTTTGGTTTGTGAGTTAATTCGATCAATGCCCAGAAGCTTGAAGCAATAAAAACCAAATCTAACATGTTTAAACTTCTATTTTTAAATAGAATATGGGATTTCGATCTCTCAGATGAGTGCAGATGTTGGTTTGTCATATGGTGTTGTTTTGTCTTCCTTTACCGGATTTGACACACTGAATGGACTATTGGCAACGCGACGGGTGTTCTATAGCAAGCAGGAACTGCTTACTCTTCTGGAGCACCTGAGTTCAGTCTTGTTTCGACTGGAGTTCGCGTTGTTGATTGATATTCAGTTATTTTATGTTTCCATGTTTTACATGTTGTCTGTTTTTGTCCCGTTCTTGTTCGTGTTTACTGGTTTTGTCTCTTTCGGACTTTTGACATTCGGATACCCCATTGGTACCTCTGCTTCTTACCTTAGTTCGAATGGAGCATTACTACTCCACATCATGATTTGGGTATAATTCACAGCGTATATAACTTAATTGGCATAAACATGCGACACTATTGATATTTTCGGCAGTTGTATATGGGATCGAAAAAAAATTGACTTAAATGACCACAAAATCCCTGAAGATGATC